>JAJKFY010000057.1:0-46909 GCA_021066465.1 Trichoderma asperelloides
AGTAGTAGTAGTAGTAGTAGTAGTAGTAGTAGTAGTAGTAGTAGTAGTAGTAGTAGTAGTAGTAGTAGTAGTAGTAGATTTTTCGTCTACTTGTGTATACCTACTGTAGTATTATGGAGTATACTCGTCTGTTGCAGCTACAGTATGGGTGCCGGGAAGCGCCTAGGCCGTTTCTTCTCGCTCAGCGCCACTGAATCTGCGCTGCCCGCCGCTGGAGGCCCCCCTCAGCAGGGCGGCCATGCCACTAACTGCCCCATGGCTCAGAACCCCCATGGCGGTGCCCCATCAGGCCATCAGCCCCCCCCCAAACGCCTGCGGAATCCACTGCAGGGGTGCCATACAGCATGCTGCGGATTGATGCCTGTACGCTTTAGCGCACCTACAAGTACGGAGGCGTTCTCCATAGTGGGCACCTTATCTTTCTGCCATCCAGGGTGCGTGCCTTGGTTGGTGTTTGGCATCAATCTCCATCTTTCCTCTGCTCGAACCAAGAACAAACTCCACAGGGGCCGATGATATAACGCCGCCAGGCCCCGTGCGCAAACCTGCCATGCTCGTTGGTTGATCTGGATTCTGATCGACGTCGTCTCAACCTCCAGGCCCTCTGCCTCTGCCTCGCTTCCAGCTCCCGGGATTTGCGGTTCGCAAGCCTCTCTCGTGGCATCCGTCCGGCTTCCTGTGCGTCATCGTGGGCCTCGGGCAGTGCTGCAATACAAGACCTGCACGGCTTCTCGCTCGCACAATCTGCGCATGCGAGGACTGCTTGTGCATCAAGTAGAGTAGTACCGCTATAATATCGCCATCGCCCTCTGGGTTGACATCAATCCCACGCTGTTCTCCTCGCTCTCACCGGCCTTCCTCTCTCGACTTCTGCGCGGTCTCGGCTCCGGCAGCGCCACAAACTGTCTGCTCCCAGCCGGCTAATCTGATACCTCCCGCCCTATCTTATCGCTGCTCTGCGCTGCTCTGCTCTGCTTTAGCCCGAGTCCATCCAAGCCATCTTCCTCCTCCCCTTGTCACTTCATTCCTCTTTTAAACTTCGCCGTCATCGCATTGCCCTCCCATTGGCTTCGAGTTAAGCATTTCTGACAAGGACCTTTGTTCTTACTTTCTTAAAAACGCCTGTTCTCTCCCCCTCCCTTCAGTGAACGCCACATCAGTCATCCGGACGCTGAAGCGACATTTGCTCTTGCTTTGCCTTGCCTTGCTTTGCTTTGCTTTGCTTTGCTTTGCTTTGTTTTACAGTAGACGGCACTGGGTCGACAGAGCTACGTGCATGCCGCCCATTCAATCCACCGCAACTCTATTGTAGCTGGGCCGAGGAACCGAAGAACAAGACAAAAACTCTCCGCCCTCTTCCCCTTTTCCTATCAGCCTCTTACAACAATCAGACATAACTCAATTCCTCTCGAGGCCAATTGCTCCACCAACGCTTCTTGCTCCCTCGCTTGCGCTGCCATCAACAGGCCGAATTCGAACCGCGCTCCACAGGAAGAGGATGCGATTGTACCGATAACCTCTATCGATTGACTCAAAGAAACGTTTTTTGCAAATAGCAGTGTAAGCGAGCTATGAAATACGGCGATCAGCTGGAGAGGGAGTCTGTTCCTGAATGGAGCCTGCGTATGTCCTGCCCACCACCCCTCCTGCTTTGTGTCCCGCAGAGCGTTGTTCTGGAAGAGGGCGAAACAAAGGGAGAGAGAATCATATCTAACTTGGCCTGACCATAGACAATCTCGATTACAATTCTCTGAAACATGAGATCAAAGTCCACACAACCCGCGACCAGGCCACAGCCTTGACCATTCCCGGCCATCAAGATACTGCGCTGCAACGATTCGAGGATGCCCTATTTACTGAGCTCTGCAACCAGCACGATCGCCTAGACTTATTTGTTTCCAGCAAGGCGGATGAGGTGTCAAGACGACTGGGTACGCCATCAATGACTGTCAATTCATCTTCAAGCTGCGGCTACTAACCTTGTCTTAGACCATATTGCTGCCAGCATAAAGCGATTTGCCGCCAAGAGCCATCACCACATTGCCGACTCACCGAGTGCGTCGCTTAGGTACCAGCGCAAATTCATAAAATATGAGCGTGAATTGCTGCGGTGTAGGGAGGATATCCAGGCTCTATCGCGCTTTGTTAATGCGCAAATCATTGCGTTCCGTAAGATTCTCAAGAAATACAGAGTACGTTGCCTCGGCTACATCACAACCTCCCATAAACCTACCAGATCCCCTTTTGGCTAATCTCGTAAACAGAAGTGGACTGGTTCTTCATCTTTAAGCTCCAGATTCAATGAGGAGGTTCTAAGCCACCCAAAGAGCTTTACACGGCGAAGCTTTACAGACCTTCAGGAAAAACACGACGAAATCGAAGAACAGCTTCGCCACGCCACACCAGCGTTTAGCGAACCGAGCTCTCCTTCATCCGTCGACACTCCCGTTGCCCCTTTGAACCAGCCTTCAAATTCGCATCGCGTCACTTTTGATCCTCTACCGCCGTCATGCTTCGATGACACGCAGCCCAAATACTGGAACGAGTACGATGACGGTAGCGATGCAGGCGGCGCCGAAGAAGAGTACGCAATCTACATCAACCCTGATCAAGAATCAAGTTTTCCCGGTTTAAGCTACGCCCAAGCCATCGTATCGTTTCCCTTTGAAAAGGCAAAGGAGTGGTTTGGTAAGCCGCAGGCTGCCGAGAGACAGCCCCTCTTTTCATCCTTCTCACCCAGGGACTCGAGTAGCCAGGGGTACGGTTCCACGACGGCGGTGCACACCGACTCCGAGGAAGAAGAGGCATACGCCAGCTCCGACGGCTTCCCCACACAAGGGTATACTACACACTATGCTCTGCCCAGCCTCCACAGCCAGCAGCTGCGTCGCTACAGGGAGCGTGTCCTGTTCTGGGGCACCATGGGCTGTTTCGGTGCCACCTTTGTCTTTCTCGGCATTGCCGGCATTCTCATCTCGACGGGCCGACACAAGCTGCGAGTCGAGGTTGATGCCGGCGCTACCGTAGGAGCAATGGTCAGCTTATTCTGTGCCTGCTCCGGCCTCGGTATGACGCTTTACCGAGAAGACCAGCTATCGCTATCTTACCGCCTCGTGGTCTGGGGGACCTTTATCATTTCCTGTCTTCTCAACGGCATGCTGCTCATCTTGATCCTGGGGAATACCCCATGAGACCCGCAAATTTGGAGATCCAGCGAAGGATTTACCATTTCTTTCATCTTCCCTATTCTCTCTCGAATGCATATAAGCGGAGTATCAGACTCGTGGTGTCTGCGGTGTTTGGGTCCTTGACTTTTTCTTTAAGGTTTATTATTTCTATCTCTTTTTTTTTTGGTCTTGGGATCGACCACAGTAGCGACTGGGATGTTTTTGTTCCAATAATTTTCAAAGCTCTTTTTTTGTTTTCCCCCCAAGGCTGAAGGAGGCCAAAAGTGCGATTCGTCCACGGCATTCCAAAATACTTGCAAGGTAGCGCCGTGAATGGGTGTATTCTCTATGTATATCATTCATGTATATGATTCATGAAGGAGACGAGGACCAAGCAGGTACTGGCATATTCGGAGGAGGCTGCTTGGAATGTTTTTGTAGCACTATGGGCAAAATAGTTTGCATCGGCATATGTACATATCGTCTCTACGATGACATGCCCTCAACGAAAGTCAAATCAATTTAACAAATGTATACTTATTTGCAAAGACTCTCTGCTTCGAAGTAATGTGCACTTGATGTTTTGAACTAAATCGCAAGCTCCGCCAAGTAGATGACTCGAATGCATTTGTCTCTGTAACTCGGCAAGGAGTCTAACAATAATGGAATCTATAAATAATACAATCACTAGATCTATCCTATAAGCGAATTACTGGAGATCCCTTGCATCTAAAGCAGAAGAGCGGTAACTGCCGTTCAATGAGCATTGAAAAAGTGCTTCGTGACCGACTTCTAGGGCTACCTTGTTAACCAAATATAGCAGGTGGGGACCGAAAGTGTGGTTCAATGTTATCTTTTGAGATTTTTTTTTTCTCCTAATTTTTTCCCCCATATCAGCATTTACCCAACCAGTAAGAGAGGCCGACTTTGACTCATTCGGCAACCAGGCTAGAGAAGGGGGGGAAGCAAAACGGGTTGACCAATTGATAGCTTTATAATAAAGGTTCCGCTTTCGCTAATGATGTTGTTGCATGTGTCATTTTATATGTTGAGTAATTCATGCATTGTATGAGTTGTCAACTCTGTAGTGTATATAAACTCTCAACGAGCGACGACTATATATCTCGACAAAAATTCTTGGCATAGTTATACATGCACACACAAAACTACATCTCCAACCAAAAAAGAGAAAAAAAAAAAAAAAATGCCTCCACAATTTCGCCTCCGCCCAGGCTCCGTCTCAGACCTAAACCACGCGGTGCGTCTCTACGATGCTTGTCTCGGCTCAGACAAGTTGATCCAGATCTTGTTCCCGGGGAGGAGGGAGCAAGACCCAGTGGGATTCAAGACCCACCTGTATAGACTGTATGCCAAGCGATTCTGGTCCGTGGAATGGATGTTTACTTTCATCGTCAAGGAGGCTGGTGAAGAAGGCGAAGAAGAGGAAGAGGAGGAGGTTGTGGGCTTTTCGTGCTGGAAGAAGCCGGCGGGAGAAATTGGCTTTGCGGAGAGATGGTTTAGCATATGTGAGTTTTTTGAGTTTTTTTTTTTTTTCTTGTTTCGTCTCTCATACTCTCAATCAATGGTTGGAATGTCTTGCCTTGCGATTGTTCAATGAAACATGCATCATCACATGTTCTCTGTCCTCTCACAGAGCCACGTACAAAACCAACAATCAATCAATCAATCAATCAATCAATCAATCAATCAATCAATCAATGTTTGGCAAAAAAAAAAAAAAAAGAAAGATAGAACGATACCGAACTAATGAATTATTTTATATTCACAGTCGCCTGGATCGCCCCTGTAGTGCGAAACTTCATTGCCCTCCAAACCAAGCTCTTCCCCACCGTCGACTTATACCCAGCCACCGCCTTTGACCGCTGCTTCCCACCCATCGAAGAGGCCCTCTTCGTGGACAAGAAGCCCAATGAGTGGTGGTATCTCAGCACGCTGGCCGTGCACCCTTCTTATCAGGGCCATGGACTCGGTGGTTTGCTCATGAATGAAGGGCTGGACATGGCCGACGCGTATCAGCAGAAGAAGAGCCAGGGGGGTGAGATACGAAGGGGCAAGGTCTGGTTGATTGGCCTCAGAGGTACGGATATGTTTTATATGAGATTTGGATTCAAGGAGGTTGGAAGGGCGAATGTGGGGGAATTGAGCGAGTGGGATGGAGGAATTGTCATGTTTAAGGAGTAGAAGGAATAGAAGGAAACCATTGAGAAAGGAAAAGAAAGCGCCATTTTGTTTATCCATTCATCTAGCTCATACATACTAGGATGGGCTTTGCGTCCACTTCATAGAATTAGAAAGAAATAAAAAGCCCAATTGCAACATCTAGATTCCTCTCTTGATATTCTCCATGGCCAGCCAATTCAAAGCCATCCTAACAAAGCCATGCACGCTCAATCTCAATCATCAGAAGGTGCTGTTAAAAACCCCCTGCCATTTTCTCATTTCCCATTTAGATGCCATAGATAAAAGAGAGAGCCTTTGCAAACAAACCAAACGCCTCATCTGCAATCGTTCCAAACCAACTTTTCTCTTCCACCACAGTCTTGCTTCCCAGTTGAGAGCGCTTCTCAGAACGCTTCACAGCCAGCCTCGTCTAACAATAAGCCGAGCCTCAATTTATTCAGATAACTGCATTCCCCAAGTGCTTCTCGTAAAAAGCCAGCTTATCAGCCTATGCCTATCCACCATAGACATTGTAGTCAACTCAAATCTAGAGTGAAAAAGAAGAACAAAAGAAGAAGGAAGGAAAGAAGGAAACGCGAATTAAATAGGAAGAAGACAAAGAAAACACCAATTACAAAAGGAGCATAAAGAAACTCTAGACTTTTTGATGCAACGTTCCTTAGTCGTTCATCGTAATAGCATGCATATGAACGTCTCGCCGAGAAGAAGCACAAACGAAAAAGGCAGAGAAGAGTTCGCCAAACCGGACAAGAAAGCCAAGTACACCAGCATATATGCGCAACATAAGAGAAGGAGAAAAAAATTCTGCAGTGGTGATATCCCAAATCATCGAATGATTTAGCTTGCCGTAAGGGTAAAGGGGACTCGATATCTAATCCTCACGCACGCCTTTGGCCGCCCTCGTGACGGTTTGATCAGTATGAGTCCAGGCATTGCTGTAGCGGAGTTCTTCATGCTGAGCTCTCTTCAACGTAGTTTGATGGATCGTTGAACCATAATAAGTTGGAGTACGTGAGCCATCCATGTGAGAGCGAGCAACATGATCTTGTGCCGAGTTAGAGGGATAATAGTTTTGCTGCTGGGAAGGTGAGCTCTGAGGCCAGGCCCGGGTGTATGCGTGACTTGGGTCAGGCCGTTGCTCTAGAGCATAGCCGCGAGAGCTCGGTATATGACTTAAATCTCCCGCCGTTGCTCTACTATCGAAAGACCCCAGATCAGGCTGCCCGGCGCCGCTAGAACTAATAGGACGGGGATATTCGAGGCCGGATTGAGTAGTGGCAACGTTTGCGCTATAGGATCGCAAGTGGGGAGGTCGTGGCATATTTGGGTTCTCATTGAATGACCCGGAGACTCTATAAGGCGAAGCAGCCGAGTAACCGCTTGCCGCCGACAAATGATCACTGATCGAAGGCAGCCTCTGGTGTTGTCTGTGATAATCTCCATCTCGCTGGTAGATGGATGACTGTGCAGAACTGACGCCAGCCTGATAATGACCTGTATACGGCTGCGAACCGTGACCATAGAAGCCATTTGGACCGGCCCGGCTAGAAGAAAGCCCATGCATGTCTGCATCAGGTCCATAAGCATGATCCAGAGGCAGTGCCTGCATTCTAGGAATCGCGGGTAGAGTGCGCGGCACAGCATACTGAGAACTGGCAGACGGCATGACAATAGAGGGAAGCGACATTGGAAGAGATTGTTTGCGCTGGACTCCTGGAGGAATCCCGATGCGTATTCGCTTTCTCGATGGGCTCTCGAATACGTCCATACTGTGCTGGTTGAAAGCCGTGAAGTGGCTTTGGGTGACAGAGTCCGCTGTCTCAGAATTTTTTCGCTTAGATGCTCTGCTTTGTCCTTCAGCAGCAACTGTACGGATTTGCTTGCGGGTTCTGATAAGCTTTGCAATACCCCCACCATCCGATTCGACGATGTCAGGCAGAAATTCAATTTCAGGAACCTGCCCAAGAATCCCACCTTCAATCTCTTGGTGCAGGCGCTCTGCCACCTCGAGCATTTGCTCAGTTGTATATCCGGTTCCTAGACGCTGGATGACCCATTCTGGAGCAGCCGAGCTGTTTTGAGCCTCCAAGGTATCATCATCGCCTTCGTCTACCGGGCCGGCTTCCTTATCGAGACGGTTCTGCTCTCGCTTGCGCAATGTCAGGGTCCAAAGCCTGATGTAAGGACCGGATCCCTGGCGTCGGTTGGTTTCGCTCCACTTCTGAAGGCGAGTGATCTGCATCTTAACAAGATGCATCTGATTGAGAGGGTATGTCTTGGCATTTCGATACCTAATCCGTTGATAGTGTTTACGGCAATAGTACACCCACACATGCTTTGGGATACGAAGTGTACAGGCCTTGTTCCGTCCAAAGAGATGTGAGATGGCTTTGCGTAATTGCGAGCCGGTTTGACAGTCATCAACAAACATGCATCGAGGTTCTTCTTCAAGCGGAGCCACTGGTCTCGCGCTCAACGCATCGATAGGCACTTCTCCGCCCATACTGTGGTCTTGCTGTGGTAAAGGAACAGTATCAGATGCCGGGTCAGAGACTCGATCTTCTAATTGTAAGTCAGCTTCACAAGCGTGCAGGCGGTTAACAGCTTCCTTTGTGCGACCATTTCTTGTTGCCTGATGGCTCAGTACATGGCATTTCGCATCGAATTTCGGGTAGCCGCTGGGGATGGCTGGTCTAGGCGCTTCTGCCTTGGTCGGTAGGCTTTTCGGCACAGCCTGGTCCATCTCTGCTCGAATAGATGAAGGCATGAGATGGCGACGTTTTAACGTGTTTGGCGCTGATTTTGTAAAGCGGGAGGCAAGAATAGGAGCAGATGTAGCTCTTCTGTGATATAGAGGGCGAGTGATCAGGTCGGAACTATATTGAGCGACTTAGCTTTTGAAATTCGAAGAGTTAGGTAGAGACAAAAAGAGGGTCAAATATTTAGGAAACAGCAAGACGTGTGATTAGTTCTCAAGAGTCGTAGGGGACTGCGCGTTGACAACAGAATGCTGGCAAGAGGATGATGTGGGAACAGGAGCCTGAACTTTGGGACCGAGATTTTATAAGTAGGAAATTCCGCCAGCTGGCACAGCAAAATTTCTTCGCAGTGACGCATCACACCAGCTGTCCTCCGGTCACGCGAGTCTCTGAAGCAGTTCTCACCGCATTCGTCCCCTATCAGTCTCTTTTACTAGAAACTGCTAGTGGGCCAGGGGCTATTACCGGTGATTCACAGCTCATCTCATGTCATCTGGAGTTCAACACCGAGGATGTTCAGTACGATATTCAAGCACTTGCTCCAAAGAATCGCCATCCAAAGTCCAGTTCTGAACTGAATCGTCACTCTTCAAGAACAATGTAAGATCGTTGAAGCAGAAAATACATGGACTCGCATTAGAAGAACGCGAGTGTTCTGCATCATTTCTGAAGCTCATTCTGTACCTCCTGAGCGAGCAATATTTATGCTAGTTTCCTGGATGACATTGGAAAAAAAAAACGCCGGAAACGTACCGTAAGTTTTGTCCGAAGAGCGAAGGCTTATCTAAATTGTTCCAATTCAGAATAGCAGTGGATGAGTTGTCAAGGAATTGCTTTATTCTTCCTGGCCTGCTTTGCACTGCGGCTGAACCATTCTCTGTAAGTGGAGGAGATGGAGGCTGCGATGTGATACCATAACCTGATGGAACATTTGGAGCTTCCAAAAGCTTAGCATCGATCGAGGGCATTTCCGCAATGGGTATGCTCATTGACGATATCCCGCTGACAGATGCTACAGATGATAATCTCGAATGATACTCTTCCGACTGCGGCGAGTCCGGCGATGTAAAGTTGCTGCTGCTGATTGAGATCTTGTGCCTAGGAATTGTCGAACTTTCCCCCGAATAACTAGCGCGTTGATCTCGATGCGGCAGCCTATTATTCACGTTAACACTGCTTTCTGCCCTCGTCTTCATTTGCTAAATTAGCCACGGAGACAAGAGCCTGTCCCGGAAGAATGAATCGGCTTACCGAGTTGAGCATATTCGAGTGTTGTCACTAAAATATAGAGGCTGTAAGTCAAGAGTTCCGTAATCTAAAGCTATCACTATTTGACAGCAATGATCCAAGAGACTCAGGCCTACTCACTAAGGTAGGCTATGCCTTGCCAAATGTATCGGCGGCGGAGATATAACGGCGAATATAGAATCTGTTGAAGGCTGCCTTGACCGGCCGTTCGTTTCAAAGATCGTTTTATGAATATTCTTCGGCGAAACGGGGAGCACTGCTCTTCTTGACAGAGGATCTAATTCATCGATCCGAGATGCTGTTGTTTCCCGTCCATCCCACAATTTAGCATTTCTCCACTTGGGCCTATTTGGACTATCTTTTGCATCCTCAATACAAGGGCTTTGTAACAAGTTAGGGGCGGATACAACTCTGTCATGGCCAAGATGGGGTGATGAACCCTCGATACTGCCTCCACTGTAGCTGGGTTGTCGAGAAGTATTCAGAAGCGATGTCACATCCATCTTCTCGGTTTTCCAGGACGTAATGTCGTGGAAGCCGCTAATTGAGATGGAGTGTCTGTTGACAAGGGTGCTGTTAAAAAAAAATAGGAGCCAACTAATTGGCGAGAGGCTTCATTTGACTTGTGAGAACTGCAGCCTGCAATGTCGAGCAGAGGCAACAAATAAAGATTTTCCAAAAAAGACCGATTCCAACGTGATTTAACCAGAAGTAGCTATATCTCATGAGTTCGAAATGGTCTGTTGGAGGCCTTCCCGCGAAGTAAGTCGACAGCTTATGCGCTGTATGAGATGGTGTGGTAGATAATATGCTGACTGAAGTGTCTCTCAGAGCCTTTTCCTGACTTAGGAAATGCCCTCCTACTCTCCAATAATGGCTGTAAGTATTGCTACTGGTACGAGGACGTTGGTTGTTGATGGTGAAAGTCCAAGGTAGCCTGAAAGATCGGTAGGCGGTGATACAACTCTTTGACGCCGTTCTGGGCTCCGCGGATGGAAACAGCCATTAGCAGAAAACGGCATGCAATTCCTCCCGTTTCGAAAGAAAGAAGCCTTGTAGGAACAATGCTCACTAGAGACGAAGTCGATGGGGCCCCTGAAGGCCTTTACCCTATCGGTGTCGCGCCAGATAGTCCTATGTTTGCTGAAACTAAGATCGCATGGCGATGTGGAACTGATCTTTGTTTGATGAAGTCCCTTTCCTTTTCTCAAACAGGACAGCGGTGAGCGGTGCTGTTCTATTTTTGTAAACAGCAAAACAAAGTCCAGTCGGTGCTGAGGCGTGGGGCCTTTAATAGATGATGAGACGTAATATGCGACAGGATGCTAGCCTAGGCATGTCGTTGATCAACAAGAGGCAGGTAGGGCTGAGCAAAGCAAATGGTGGACGGGAGCAGCACAAAATAAGAGAGTCGACCGATTTGAACAGACCGGGGAACCGGGTTCTCTGCCAGCACTGATAATACTTGAAAGGAGAAGAGGGTAAGACAAGAAGACAGCACATTGCCTGAGCCAGCAGCAGCAAGAGTGTGGGCCGACGCCCAACACTGTACGTACATATGACACGCCGAGGAGCTGTGCAGATGTTTACTATGCCATAGTCGTACTGTTATATCGGGGTCCTCTGGCTGAAATCAGGATGAGCGAGGGTCGAGGTTACATGACACCGGTGATGAAATTAGAGCTACAAACCGGGCACTGAACAGGCCCGGTATACACGCAGGTTTAGAAGGGCGAAATTCAGATTTCCAGCCGACGGTTCAGGCGTCAACGCTCATTATCCGCGCGGTTGACGATGGGATTAGGTAGCTGGTCAGAGAGAAATGTGGGAGCCCGCAAATGATGCAGTGCTTTGGTGGCCAGGCGACAAGATGCCCTGACAAGCTGGAAAGGATTGCCTCTGAATTGCCTCTGAACCGCCATTTCCCTGCATCCATATCGCAAACCACAGACCTTAAAATCCTTGTTCACACTAAATCTAGTTACCGCCAGAGCGGGGGCGGGTTTAAAGGAATGGCTAGTCGCGTAGTCGCCTTGGTTACTTGCAGATAGTAGCATCAGCTCGGTCCCGAGCTGTACCCAAGGTGCAGCAATCCGTGGGTCTGTTGGCCCAGTAGCTCCAACAAGGCGTGAAACCCTTCAAGGCGACTATGCCCTTTTCCCTTCCATCTTTCTTTGTTCGGGGACAAAAATGGGTGTGGACATTGGCCTGGGAGCTGTTATATCGCCCACAACTTGAAACCATTCTCGTCTTGGATCGTCCAATCGGTAAGTAATGAGTTGATGCAGCACGGCCAACCCCATACTACCCAGAAGCTGGATAAAAGCAAAATGACTCTAAAAATGGATTCTATGGCCCTGCTCCTCTAAGCCTTGCTACTCATGAGACCAGGGCGTCGATCGTCAAGAAGAAATTTGCGTGAGCAGCGCTGTGGTCAGGTCCGATATGACGAAACGCAAGTCCCCAGAGCCCAATGCCTGTGCTCAGCTTCGGAGAAACGCCGTGGTTTGGATCAACCTTGCTGCGATAATGCGCGAAACAGCCTAGTAATTTCGTCCATAATACTCCCTAAAATGCCTTCCGTGGTTGGATGAATGGAATCGCTTGAAGCAGTGCCCAGCACAAGTACACTCGTACTGCCTGCACAGCTGCTGGATGTGTGTGGCACTTTTAAGCAGGCGACATGTCATGGCGACAGGGGATCTCCATCCAGCGTAGCATCACGCTAATGAGTGCCATGTGGCTATGTGCCAGTGAGGCAAGCAGGTATGTCTGACAAGCGTCGCAGTTAGGCCAGGAAGGGGAAGTCCTGCGGGAGGAATAATGGCAACTGAACTAACACCCTCAAGGCGTGCCCTGTGCGGGTCTTGCGCAACAGCAAAAGTCCTGTAGGGGCGAGCCTTGCAGCTGTGAGAGAGCTTCTGCGCGTAGAGGTGGTGAGGTGCCAACGCGTGGAGTGTCGGTCCTATTCGCCATGGCTTGACGGTTCTCGGTTGGCAGCTCGCCATGATGCTCCCAAGCCAAGCTTTCCGCCATGTAGTAGAACATGCCACGGGAAAGAGACGGAGAAACTGCATGTAGTGTAGACCGCTACAAGCTCGTCAAGCGTCAAGCAACAGGTACCGGCGGGCTGCCGTCAAGACCAAGGCCATCCATATCGGCCGCCGGAGAAAAAGAGCAAAGGTGCTCAGCGATCGGGCTCTGACATGCGTCGCATGTTTCATAGCTGTATCGCATCTGGTGATGATACCAGGCGCAGCGGAGTGGACACGGAGCGGTGGGGTCGAAGTGGCCCAGTCTCCGAGCAGAGGTTGGAGGAGGGCAGTGCGAAGAGCAACTTGATTCGCAACGCAGGCGCAAGTATGGATGAGAAAACAACAGCGTCGCATCGACGAGAGCCGGGGTGCAGCCGTATGTTTCAGCCGTGCGCTTGGAGATTAACCTTGACGCTACACCGCGTGCGCCATTCTTTGTTCCTGCGCAGGCGGCGGCGGTGATGCCACTGAGACACGGACGAGAAGAGCCAGCGGCAGGGCCAACAACAGCAGCAGGAAGAAGAACGGGCAGCATCACGGTCAAGGGGAGGATGGAGAATGCGGGATGCCTCTGCACGTCCGAGGCAAGTTGCGAGGTCTGCTTGCTACCTGCCTCGTACATGTAGGTACATGTAGGTATGGCACCTGCCTGTGTGCACGTCGTTCTTCCAGCAGCCGAGCCCACGAACAGGGCGCTGACCACTTGTAGTTCCTGGTACCCAGGCATATGCCAATACCGGCAAGACTGAGGCCTTTTCACATCGATGCTACAAGCAAGGAACTCGTGCAGCTGCATCAACTGGGGGTCAGTCAGGGCCCGGCTCCCAAAAACCACGCGGTTGAGACATTCCAGCGCTGCTCGCCATTGTGCAGAGGTGCGGCCGAGGCACGAGATCGCTGCGCATAAATCAACCTGGCGTTGAGAATAATGCCTCCTCGAGGGCGCTAATTCTATGCAGCATGCACCATGCAGCGAGGACAGACGGTATGCCGAATACTGTGGGAGGCATCCGATGGCATGGCAAATCATTCATCAGGCTTCATCGGGCAGGGTTCGCGTTCCTGCTTCTCGTCCGGCCATGAGAGGGCGTGCCATGGGCAAATGAGGAGCACGCACGATGTAAGCCCACAGCTTCTGGCGATCCTTCTGTGGACTCGCGGATGGTGCTGTCCCGTCGCTGTCAATCCCCGGGCTACCACCTATCGAGAGCTGGTCGGCATCACGAGAAACGATTTGTCAAATCCCAGCACACCTCCAGGCCATGCCGTGTGTCTGGCTGGGATAGTCGAGATGGGCGCTAAAATTGGAGACGACAGCCCCCAAACCAACCTAGAACTCGACGTCGAACCAACCCAACGGCCGGTTTTGCATTCCATATTGGATTCCAAAGCATATCGATCTTCTCTAGAAGCTCAACCGACCCCACGCTAGCCGGGGGCCTGATCCTAGCCTATACACATCTCTAGCCGATGGCTTCAGCAGCAGCCATGCCATGCACTGTGTCCGTGCCGTGGCGGCGTCGTGTCGTAATTGCGAAAGGCCTCGATATCCACCGCGGATATGGCCTTCCCAAGAGGCACTCTGCGAGTAGTCTCTCAAGTCTAGAAAACGTGGCTGCAAGGACCCTCTATGGCGCACGACCCTTGCCATGGCTGACTTGTCCAGTGGATCGATTCTCGAGAGCCTGGCCTTTTACACTCGAGGGAGTCTCAGCAGCCTCGCCTGGAAGTCTCGAGCACCATGAAGCACAAACAAAGAATCAATCTCAGTCTATTTTAGATCGCATGCCAGTGAGTATGGCACTGGAGCGTATGCCACGTCATATTACATCAATGTAGGTCGCCAACGACAATTCGTCTGCCATGGCCGTCATCAGTCAGGTTTTACGCCACAGGCACGAAGCAGGAAATAGCGTTCGCCGTTCTCTCAGCCGCAGCCGCCCCTGCTTTATCCAGCCGCGATGGCTAAGCTCCAGCTTCTCGTCAAGGCGCTTAGATTCCGAATACGGATTCTTTAATTAATAGGTCCCAAGAGTTTGGCAGCCGATCTATTAGCGAATCCCGATACCTTGCTAGCACACCTTTAGCTGCCGCAGTGGACTCGATAAAACTCTCTACCCTTAGGCAGATAGCTGGGGGATAGAACTGGGATACTGTTGGCCTAGTTGTCAAGGGGGTTGTCCTTTCTTCTCTGTAGAGGGGTTACACGTAAACTCTGGAACGAACACCTACCCCGTGAGCAAGGGTCAGTTGTTAACCACGTTATGACCTTGCGAGCTACCGTTGCGAAGGAAATATTTTTTTTCTTCTTGTTAAAGCATATTTGTATACTCTGCGTCGACAACATTTATATGATACTACTTTCCTAGAATAATGCTCTCATTTCGCCGTTGCCGATATTATCAGCATGATGGGCTTTGTTTACACTACCTATCTTTATATGAAACAGACCTGATACTATTACGCCGCTAGACATATGTGAAAATGGCACCGCGGAAGTATTTATTTTACTCCAATCTACATTCATTTTCAGCTCAGCTATGCTATGGCGGCAGCCCTCAGAAAGGTCTTGGCAAAAATAAAAAGCCTCTACAAGATTGGCGGCGGCCGCATGCCGTCATCCTTGCTGAGCGCAAATTTCAGTCTATCCTACCTTCTCTCTCATGCAATTTGATCGCTGCACCGTTTGAATTTCAGGACTGTTAAAGAACAGGTAGCTTCCGTTGCATTGATTGTCGGCTAAACCAGTCAAGCTGCTGTGACCCGATATCACAATGCTACATCCGTAACTTCCGTGCTGTCACCACCTGAATTTTCGCGTGCCTGGCCCACGTCAAACTTATCTCTACTTGGACCCCGTCACGAGATTTAAATTTATCAAAAGCTTCATGAGATGCCGGTTACCCCTGTGCTCTCATCTAAAGATTTTTCGCTTATGAAGCTGGAGCCTATCTCATTTCCACAATCAAGCGAGGCTGAGTTGTGATATTTCGGCTCGATTCATCCGTCGAATCGGACGAAGCAGGCATGCGTCGGAGAATTTTTGTATATTCGGATGCTTACAGTCCGTGGCAGGTTACTGCGGCTGAGGGCATCCCAAAGTCCGAGATGTGTAAGACAGAGGCGGCGCTCGATATCAGCCTCATAGTCAGTCGGTGTAGGCCACTCACTGCTCATTGGCAGCCTCGCTAAGAACAAGACGGAGGTCACATCGGGCTGCCCAAGCAACGGAAGCTGCATATCTTATGCATCTCCTAGGGAGATGCTACCTACTTTCTGTTGTTGGTCTTGAGACGAAACAGTGTGGCTTACCATACGCCCGCATGGAAGTTGTTACAGTGTGTTTCCTCCATGTTCATGATTACTCATAGGGGGGACCAGCTTTTGGATATTACAAGGCATTATTCTCTCGGTGAAGCTACCTTTATTGATAACGAGAGCTGTGCTTTCAGCAGTACAATGTGACAGTGTCGGGCGTGGCAGCATTGTGTAACTCTTTCAGAAGTCTGGCTGTTTTGGTTTATCTTGGCTCATAGCATTATATAATGTCCTGCATAGCTCCCCATCTTCCATGACAGCAGCCTACCGAGCTGATCCTGGTACAAGCCCGTGTGGCCACATTCCATGCTACGGACAAGGTAGCGTAATTAGAACAGATCGTCCACAGATTTATCAGCGTCTTTCTGTATCAGCTCAACCATTCCCTGCAGTATCTGGTAAGCTGACATGAATCAACCAGTTTGACGACTTGGTAATCTCACCTTTGGCATGATCGGCTTTCCATCTGCGCCCTTAACATAGCGGAAAGGCATCTCTGTACTTTCGTGCTCGCTAAATTTGAGCTCTGGGAAATCCAGATATGGCATTTTATCAAGAGGAACTATCGAGGTTAATATTAAAAGCTTAGAGGGTTGCCTTGATAGCCATCGACCTACTCTTGTCTTGCACGACCATTCGCGTTACTCGCACAGCTGTGTCTGTAGTCATTTGCTTGGGGCCTAGCCGCCTGCCCTCAAAGCCTTTCTTTCTTAATTCAGAAGTTCGGTCTAGCATTTATCAGACATGACCTGCTATTAAGAGAACAAAGTCATCAGTGCTCACCTCGTGGAGGGTCATCACCTATGAGTTATCATATTAGCTGATTTGTCACTTTTGCAAGTGTTAGCCATCCCGTCTACTTACCCAAGATGCCGCCAAAGAGAAACGCATCAAATGTCTCGCCATCTTCGGGTGCCAAGTCCTTGGCTGCGGCGGGATCTAGAAGACAAACCCGAGACTTCTGACCAGCATAGAGCTCTTCTACTCCGCGGTGTTCAGCTGTGAAGGCCTTGTTGGCGGACAATGCGGCCGGGACTTTGAAATTGGGAGGTAGGCAAGACAGGATAAATTTGCTGTTTGTCTCCTCACTCTCGGCCGCAATGGCCAGATACTCAAGCTCCGACCAAGGGCCCAGCTCAGGGTCGAGATGCTCGACGATGAAAGTTTTCCCAGCTGAAGCCATGTTGCGCGCTGATGGTTGAGATGTCTGTGTAGGTCAAAGTTTAGCTAGAAATTCACAGATAGCACAACCGGGCCTCTTGCTGCAGGGAGAGGCTGGAATCAAGGGTTTCAAAGTTGAAAATTGCTATGGTGGAGGGGTTCTCGCCAAGCGCATGAAAAATTCGAGGCTAAAATGAAGCCGTACATGCTCGCCGTTGACGTAGCCAAGCGTTAAATCCGCTAACAAAGACATCGATGCTAAGCGGGCTGCAGGGCTTCTAGGCCATAGCGGCAAGCCCTTTAAGCATAGGCGTATTTTCGGCTGGCATCCCGAATAGGCTTCTACCTACTGTATCAGCACCTCGTATTATAGAAAAAAAAAAAAAAAAAAATTTACAGATGCGTATAGGTTAATATTAGGAAGAGAAATATCAGATAAATATATCCGAATCCTCTCAAATTGTTTGAGTTCTAAGCTATTGAAGGTTATTCGCTGCAGAGCAAACGCATGAAGCTTCTTATTGACCCCATTCGCTTGAAGTGACAATAGCACGCTTGCCGGGTGGGGCCGAAGCGCTATATCGCTTGCAGCTACAGCGACCCCATACGCGCTTTTTAGGGGACCAATGCCCGGCGCTTTGTGCCGCGCATCCGCTGTGCCAAATGACATGCCTCAAGGGGAACGCTTAACGAATTCGGCCACCTTGCGACTTGCAACAACCTCCACCATCACGTTGCGGTTTCGACTTTGCAGGTTTGAATCGCTACATCATTGTCTTTGTCAATGACCTTCTAAACCGATCCAAATTGTGGCAGCTGTGCTACCTTTCTACTCCCCTTCTTGTTTTTGCTGCCTTTTCCGCCGCCACCGCTAGCCATGCCGTCTGCGCGGCCAGCTTCCTGGCGATGGTTGGCCATGACTTTGGCGACTCTCTGGCCCGCCCTCTCCGCTGCTGAGCAATCAAAAAATGCCGCCGACTTCTATGTTCGCGGCCTTCCGGGGCTGGCGCAAGACTCACTGGCCGTTAAAATGCATGCCGGGTAAGCTTTCCGTGAGCGCCAGTGGAGGATGACTTGCCCGAATTTCTAATGGCTGACGCGCGTATCTTCTCCCATCTTATAGCCACATCGAAATCACCCCCGAACACAACGGAAATCTGTTCTTCTGGCATTTCCAGAACCAGCACATTGCGAACCGTCAACGAACCGTAGTATGGCTAAACGGCGGGCCGGGGTGCAGCTCTGAGGATGGTGCGTTGATGGAGATTGGACCATACAGACTCAAGGACGATCACACTTTGGTCCCGAACAATGGATCATGGCACGAGTTCGCAAACCTTCTATTCGTCGACAATCCTGTCGGCGTTGGCTTCAGCTATGTCGACACAGACAGTTATACTCATGAGCTGGATGAAATGGCAGACCAATTCGTCATCTTTATGGAGAAGTTCTTCGAATTGTTCCCTGAGTACGAGCATGACGATGTGAGTATTCCGGCTTGGCGAACAAGATGTATGTTCTAACGATACATTAGCTTTACTTTGCGGGTGAGTCGTACGCTGGACAGTACATCCCTTACATTGCCAAAGCGATTGTGGCTCGCAACAAGCAGAAGATTCAGGAAAAGAAAGACAGGGAGGCTTGGAACCTAAAGGGATTGTTAATCGGAAATGGATGGATCTCCCCAAGAGACCAGTACGACAGCTACCTTCCATTCCTTTTCAAAAAGGGACTCCTTACGAAAGACTCAGACGTCGCCAAGAAGCTGCAGTCTACCATTCGGATTTGCCAAAACAAAATGGGCAGCGACCCGGGGCACGTCGACTACCCCGACTGCGAGGGCATCCTCAGTTCAATTCTTTCTATGACCAAGAATGGCAATGGAAAGGATGCCTGCTGGAACATGTACGATGTCCGTCTCAGAGACTCATATCCCGCCTGTGGAATGAACTGGCCCCCGGATTTGACCAATGTTACTCCATATCTGAGGAGATCCGACGTCACACAAGCACTTCACATCAATAGCGCCAAATCAGCTGGCTGGCAAGAGTGCAATGGAGCAGTGGGCTCGAATTTCAAGGCCAAAAACACGCCCCCTTCAGTCGATATCCTCCCAGATCTTCTAGCAGAAGTCCCTATCCTTTTGTTTTCAGGAGCGGAAGATTTTATTTGCAACCACGTTGGTACTGAGAATATGATCAATAACATGGAATGGAACGGAGGCAAGGGCTTTGAGCTAGCTCCAGGAAACTGGGCCCCTCGTCGAAACTGGACTTTTGAGGGTGAAGTTGCTGGCTTCTGGCAAGAGGCCCGCAACCTGACTTACGTTTTGTTCCATAACTCGTCTCACATGGTGCCATTTGATTATCCTCGTCGCACACGCGACATGTTGGACAGGTTTATGGGAGTCGACATTAGCAGCATTGGCGGCGTGCCTACTGACAGCCGCATCGACGGCGAAAAGGGCGTCGAGACGACGGTCGGTGGAGCATCTAACAACACCCAGGCCAAAGAAGAAGAGACGCACAAGAAGATTGATGCAGCCAAATGGGCCGCTTACCAAAGATCAGGTGAAATTGTCTTGGCCATCGTCATCGTTGCCGCTCTGGCCTGGGGATACTTCATCTGGCGCCAGCGCAAAGCGCGTGCTGCCTACAGGGCCATCAGCGGCAGCGAGCCTTCTAGCCGAAATGGCTCTCGTCTGAACTTCTCTTCCCGCAGACGGCGCGAAGATGTCGAGGCGGCGGACTTTGACGAAACCACTCTAGATGACTTGCATGTGGAGACACCGACTGCCTCAGAGAGTAAATACACCGTGGGAGGAGACGATGATAGCGACGATGAATCGGCGGGGCCTGGCCATGACAAGAAAGAGAACAGGCATCAATAAGGTTCGGATTAGAGGCGTAGGAAGGATGGGCGGTGCCATAAATTGCATACAAAACAACCATATTGCAACTCAAACATGAAACCTACTCGGATTCTTATTAGCTACCAACTAGATATCAGTGGTGGGATTGGGGAGTTAATTTTGGGCGTCGTTATCATCGATTCGCATTCACATTTTCAAATGGCGTTTTGGTTCTGTGTTAAGCAAAGATAGATATATATTCTGATTCTCTAGAAGTAGCACATGGTAAAGTGCCCTCGTCAATAAACGCCGTGCAGAGGGGACGAGAAAGGGCCTTCTAGCCCGCTATTTTCAGCGACCCTTTGGATTCACTGTCCCCTCTGATATCGTTAACCCGTATCCAGCCAAATAATGGCAGATGCCCTAAAAAGACCCCCGACTCCAATATGCAATTCCCACAATGACAATAACAGTAATTCGCCCATAATCATGATAACAGAAACCCAATCATAACGTAAATGAACTAGCTTCACAGCTGGATCTCATTGTTCAACAGCCTGACTTCTTCACCAGGCTTAAACGGCGGCAGTCCGACATAAGGGCATCCGTCACAGCGGAAAGCATCGCCCAGAGCACAGTTGCCGCAGGAGCCAACCTTGCCCTGCACGGTGAAGTCGATCTCGGCGAGGTCATCGACGGCAAGCTTGACGCTCTTGAGTTTCTCGTCGGCGGCAGCACGCTTGGCCTCGTCTTCGGCGGCGAGGCGTTCAGCGAGACCGCAGCTGCAGTCCTTGCAAGCGCGGCGTCGCTTACCTGCCTTGGGCTGGCATTCAGGAGCTACATTTGAATAAGTCAGTATGTGTGAATTTGAAAGTCAATGATATGTGGGGGGGGGGGGGGGGTCAAAGCATACGGATGTTGATGGGCCGCTTGAGATCATCTTCCGTCATGAGAGTGTCCTCGTCGATGAGATCATCGTCATCGTAATCGGCATCGAGATCGTCAGAGAAGTCGACAAAGCCAACGCCAGCAGGGACGACAGGCTTGACGTCGAGTGTTTGTGTGGGCGGCGCAGCAACAGCCAACTTCTTCTTCTTGCTGCCCAGCTTGAGAGAGACGACGCCTTCGTTGTCGCCATAGTCGGGCTTGTCAAAGCCTCCGTTGGACGCTACCAATCCTGCCAAGACGGCCTCCTTTGCCAGCGCAGCATTCTGTGCCAACTCTGAGCCGTTCTGCGACTGCAGCCGTCCCTTGGGCTTGAGCGACTCTGCGATGGGGCCGAGGATGTTTCGAGTCAAGAGCGGGAAGACTTCGTTTAGAGAAGAAGATGCGTCGGCGAGGACTAAGACGAGATCGTATGTTGCAGAGGGGAGATTGACGAGACCGGCGGACAACCGGTCGATCATCTGGAGGTCGGTCGTGGAGCGATCATGTTGCGAGAGCACGTTGGTAAGCGCCGTGGGATGAGAGGCGAGAGACGGCGGTGCGAGGAGCAGCGTGCGCTTCTTCTCAGTCGCCGCCACTGGGGCTGCGAAGGAGAAGTCGTCTGAGGTATCTATCATAACAACCGAGGGCGCCATTGCGAGAAAAGCTGTGGAAGAACGACAATCGACTGCGATAGAGGGGAAATTCGGAAAGCTGGAAAAGAGGACAGAGGGCTAGATTTGTAAGAGGGAGGACCCTCTTCTTGCTGGCACCTTGATGTTGTATTAGGACCTGCGGCGCTTAGTAAAAACATAAAAAAAAAAAAGATGAGTAAAAGTAAGATTTTTAAATGTTTTAACACTGTACATTTGCCGCTATAACAGCCCGTCTGTACAGTACGCACAGTGAATGTGGGATCGGAATTAGCTAGTCTCGATAAGATGGCGGCCCCTCCGAACGCGGAGATGCACTTTGCGAATACTCCGCGCCTCTCATTGGGTGAATGCCAGACGTGGGGTTGACAAGCCCCCTCCCTCTGCGTATTGCGTACATGAATTACCAACGTAAAGGTCATCTAGCCGTTGGAAGATGGGCCGCTTCTTCCATGCTAGCTGAGCTGACGTCCCTGTCCGTATCCACCTGGTAACTCGAACGTTTTGCAGGCTCGGAAGCATGTGCTTGTATGTTTACATTTCGATGTAGCATGCTGGCAGTCGTGGACTTTTCTCTTGGCTGTGCTCTTGAATCTATTCCCGCAGGGTCGTAACGCCGCTGGAGGGGAAAAAAAAAACAATTCGCTGACACCTCCGGCTTATCTGGCTCTTGTTCCAATAGTAGCAGGGCTGTGTGCGACGAATTGCCTTTTCCGCGGAAATATAATTGACTTGGGAGCATCAGCCCACGTTCCACGTCGAGATTCCGAGTCCGATGACGGCTCACGAGCCAAGCCAATATCATGATAGCTATTATATATAAAACTAATCTTGTTGGGAAATGATGTCGAACAAGACTAGTCTATTTTTTGCAAAGTGTTGGTCTAATTTCCTATATTGGACTATCGTCGGGTTGGTCTTTACATTTGGCTATCTGCATTGCTTTGATAGAGCTACATACTGCCTATACGAACTTTGAGGACGTCCTATTTGCTTTGCCGCTTCTTTGTGACTCTGGTACTAATATGTGACCTTGCTTCGTTATGAAGCAATGCATTGCGAAGCGTTTGTCCATGAACTAAGAAGTCCGTTTGACTTTTGACTGACATACGGCAATGCCAGCCTGTCTTCTGTTCTTTTTGAATCACCACCGCATTCTTCACTACCATATACAATGTGACCGATATATCGAGCGAGTAAATCCCATTGTAAACCTATCATTAATCTACTGCAAAAGTATTTATGCTATAGTGTGTATCAGTAGGACGTAGTAAAATGTTACAACTCTGGAAACAAGTCTGACGATGCATGCACCACAGACCTATCCCAAGAACAGCATTACATGTCATTCGAGCAATTTGTCATTTTAGAATTAACCTCAAATTACTTTTCTCAGATTATAATGCCAAGGTAGCCTCATGCAAATGGTAAAGCGATAGGCCACAAAAAATTGTCCGTCGTCGAGCATATACTACATCCCTATCCTAAACCAAAAAACCAAAGAGACTTTCCCATTCAGAAGCTATGTTGTCGATATCAAGCACTCTACTTTTCATGAAATACTTGGCCACTATTCCCCTAACATTAGCCCCTTCTATATCTATCTTGCCCGTCTGATAGCATTCATCCCATATCAAAGCACTATTTGGGAGAGGCCATTTGAGAGATGCGGATGGAATAACTTGCCCCCATTCTGCCGCTCCGGGCACCGCCTTTGCCAAGTGTTTACTGACTGCCCTGCCAACTGCTGCACGTATCTTCTCTTTACTCTCTTTACCTCCTTCTCTTTCTTTTTCCTTCCATCTCTCTCTACCTTTTCTTCTTGAGCATCTCCATTTCCTGGAGCAGGATACACATCAAGAGCTGTGAGTATTAATTGCTTATGCAACCTTGGGATTTGCTCAACGTTGTATGCTAATCCTTCGAGAATATCAAGTCAGCTCTTCATTTACTTCGTTCATCAAGCGCCAATTTTCTTGAAATTCCATACGAGGTAAGCATATCTGGCATTCTCTCTTGGCAGCTCTTCATCTTCAAACTCCCTCTATCTATCTCTCCATCTCCTCGCTACTCCACCATGGCCGCCTTTGATACTCTCTCTTGTACGACCGCCCCTCGTTCCTCGTCTGCTTTTAGTCAGTTTAACGTAGCGAAAGCCTTGTCTGAAACTCAGACTCCTTCATTCCTCAGCGTTTGCTCACTTTGCCCCGGCCATCCAGCTAGTTCCACGCAGCTCTCCATGCATAAGATACCACTTCCTTCAGTCTCTTTTTTTTTCTCCTTCTTCTACAAACTCACAATTGTCCTTCTAACAAGTAAAAGAAATTTCACTTCTCACCTTGTCATCCCCATCACATATAAATTGAAGATGGGAGACTGGGGTCTTGGAGCAGAGACGGACGGTTGGGCTCCGTCCAATCCTCACTTCTCTGAAAAGGGAAATGCTGGCGCAGACAACTGGAACCACGATTCGAACGAGCCTGCTGGAAATACTGGAGGTTTCAATGACAACTATAATGATAACTACGATGACGGTGGTTATAAAGGCGATGCTAATGAAGCTGGAGCATACGCAAACGATAAATGTTTCGGCTGCGGCGAAGAAGGGTAAGTAGCCTCTTCCTTATTCTGAACTAATTTGTTGCTAACTGTTTTCAAAAAGCCATAGACGAGCAGACTGCCCCAATGCAGGAGAGCAAACTTGTCGCTACTGCAAGAAGGAAGGCCACATGGTCAAGGACTGCCCCGACAAACCTCCTATGATCTGTGCCAACTGTGGTGAAGAAGGTACATCTGGAAACATCAAGTTTAGGGAATTGATAAATATTTAACTAACTATACTAGGTCACTTCAGAAAGAATTGCGAGAATGCTCGCAAGATCAACCGTGACCACGTTGCCGATACTACTCCGGATGATGCATGGGCCAAGATCAAGCAGGCGGCTAGTGAAAGAGATTCTGATGATGTCAAAGAAGCGGTTGAGGAATATGTCAAGGCCCTAGGAGGAGAGGTCACCTACCGCCAAATCCAAGAGAAACTGATGAAAGAAAATGTCAAACTCTGGCTTATTTCCTTGGAAAGAGAGTTGATTGACACCTTCACCAACATGGATCTCCAAGGCAATATTGACAAAAAGTATAGTGTCTCGTTCAGGTTCTCTGATAAGCCCGAGCGGCCTCGTGAAATCGACGGTTGGCCTCAAGGCCATGCTGAGATTCTATCTCGCTTGGAAGATGCAGGAATGGTCGTTGACAGAGGCCTTCCTAAGTGCTACAATTGTGGCGAGCTCGGTCATACGTCCAAAGGCTGTACCCAAGAGCGAGTCGAGCATGCTTCGGAGAAACCAAAAATCTCGTGCTACAACTGCGGCAACGAAGGTCACCGAGTCAGAGACTGTAAGTTGCAGTGCTGCTTCACCACCATTGAGTTCTCTAATTAGTTTCATAGGCCCCGAGCCACGCGTTGACAAGTTCGCTTGCAAGAACTGCGGGTAAGTCCTCCTTTTATCCTTCAACACACTGGGCAAACACTAATGACGAGTAGAAAATCGGGACATCGCATCGCAGAGTGTCCAGAACCTCCTAACTTGGACAATGTCGAATGCCGCAAATGCAACAAGAGTAAGCTGATACCCCGTACCTAGACAGGCACAGCAACTAACAATTCTTCAGCCGGCCACTTCGCCAAAGACTGTCCCGATGGAGGCGGCAGAGCTTGTCGCAACTGTGGCCAGGAAGGCCACATTTCCAAGGATTGTGATCAGCCCAGGAACATGGACCTTGTTGTCTGCCGCAACTGCGAGGAAACTGGACACCACAGTAAAGAGTGCCCCAAGCCTCGAGACTGTAGGCCTTGTTACCAGCATTCCATACATTGTTCTCTTGCTAATACACAAATTCCAGGGTCCAAAGTCCAATGTTCCAACTGTGAGGAGTATGGACATACCAAAGTCCGCTGCAAGCAGCCACCCAAAGATTCGGAGGCTTTTACAGAACAGAACTTCGGCAATGCAGGTGAACAGCCATCACAGGCTGACAGCTACGCTGACATTAGCTACGCCGACAATGCGGGTGGCGACGGAGGCAATGGAAGCACTTGGTAATTCATTTCCCAAATGCAGCGTCCCAGAGACACTTGATTTTCGTGATAACTTTGCTTTCTACTCGAATTATCGTTGGCCCTGAAATGGGAAAGATTTACTACGCAGTCAGATGAGGACGTGATGATACGCTCCTAGGCAGATACGAGAACACGGAAAACAAGGGGGCTTCGTATATAGGTAGATGATGGCTTAGCACTGGAAGGTATTTACCGCGTTGCCTCTAATAAAATGATTCAAGCTACAGAGCCATTAGTTATGGCAGCCACAAGTAAGTATATAACGTCTATATCACCGTCCCGTCCTGGCAGTTGACCCCAGCTACCCCACCCCAATAAGCCGAGGCTCAAGGATGTGGAAGTAGACCGCTCTCTTGGTAAGCAAGCTGCAGCAAGCATTTCTACATTTATATACAACGTAAAGTAGTTCATCGCGACACCAGTTAGAACTCTGAGATCTTCTTTGTAGTTGCTATATCCATTGCGAAGCGTGAAAATGGCCGCCAAAGAGGTTATCCTGTACCACTACCCACACTCCCCCTATGCGAGAAGGGCGGTTTGGTATCTGGCTCTACGGGGAATTCCATACAGCCAGTGTGTAAGTTTGTATAAATTCTAAGTCTATGAAACATTTCTGGCTAAACAGACCAAACGTCAGGTCCAACCTAATATGATGCCGCGACCGGATGTCGCTCGCCTGGGCGTCTCATATCGTCGCATCCCCATCCTTTCCATTGGCAGGGACATTTACGCTGATACACGCCTTCAGCTACCGAAGCTAGAGGAATCGTATCCCGAGCTACCTCGCCTTGGAGCTACTACGCCGGAACAGAAGGCTATAGAGCGTTTACTCTCAGCTTTCATCATTGATGGGGGCATCTTTCGGGAAGCCGCAAAGTTGCTTCCTCTAGATCTACCGTTGTTTAAGGATCCAAACTACTTCAAAGACAGGGGGGACTTCTCGGGGAAGCCCTTCAGTTTGGAGGCGTTGAAAAAGATTCGTCCCGATGCGTTGGCAGAGATTGCGCTGGGATTCGAGCTTTTTGAGACAACGCTACTGGCTGATGGGCGAGAATGGATCTTGAAGACGGAGAAGCCCAGCTTGGCGGATATCGAAGGCGTATGGGCGCTTCACTGGGTGTCCGGCTTGAAGGGGGCGCTGCCAGCGGATAGATTCTCACCAGAGAAGTATCCTCTAGTTTATGCGTGGATCAAGCGCTTCCAGGAGGCGGTTACGGCAGCGAAGGCGAGGAACGGGAAGCCCAAGTCGCTGAGTGGCGAGGAAGCAGCGAGTGTGATTGAGAAGTCATCGTGGAACGAAAAGGAGAAGACGGTGGACGAGGGAGATCCGTTGGTGGTGGCGGAAGGGCTGAAGAAGGGGAGCATGGTTGCGATATGCCCGACTGACACGGGGAGGTCGCATAAAGACATTGGGAAGTTGGTGAGTTTAGATAAGGATGAGGTGGTGATTGAGATTAAGACGGCTGAGGGGGAGACTGTGAGGCTGCATGCGCCGAGGCATGGATTTAAATTGAGGAAATTTGATGGAGAAAAGAAGGGTGCTGCGAAGTTGTAGGAGTCTTTGTGAGACTTGGTGGAGGAATTTCTTCTATTTTTGTGTATTATATGGTAGCTAGCGAGGTAACAATATCAGAATACGTGCTTGTTTTATAGAGGTGAATGGGAAGAACATATGGAGACTGAAATGCTATTCACGATGCCAAGCGCGGATTGCCTTGACCTACATGACAAGATCACATATATAGGTATTCCTGAACTGCTTTTATTATTGTAATATACTAAAACATTAAACTCCTTAATTTATTCTTATTTGTGCGTGTATAATTAGTGATCATCTTGGTTGGAGTTCAACTCACCCTCTCAATCCCTAATCACTACCCTAGAGCATATCACAAGAGCGCTGTTTCTTTCGACCAACCAGCACAGCGGAAATGTGAGTAGAAATGAGAATAGGTACATTGTAACATGGCTGTTCGCATTCGCTCTCAATCCACCCATGTTGTTGGTTTAAACTAACCATTGTCTGTTAGAGATCTGCTCTCAAAGTTGGAGCAACCACACGTAGAAGGACAAAGCGGCCCCAGCTAACGACAATCACTTCACACAAGATCTACTGATTCACACACTCCGCGTTCATCTACGCCCTAAAAAACATCTTACAAATCTATATTTGACCTTGTATCACATCAAACGGCTGCATAAGAGCCTAGTGTGTAGTACAGCTTTCTTAGCGATAGGCAGGACCACGAGAGCGCGCGGCTTTTCAGCTCTCGACGAACTCTCGGGACAGCTAGCCACGAGAGAGATGTGGCCTGCTCAACAAGAACGTGAATATTGCATCACACGATTCTTGGTTCTCTCACTTCCCTTCTCCCAGCTGCTACTAAACCGGATTCTGGAGACTCACCTGCAGACTCACATCGGTTGGCCGAATAGGGAGGCACCTGACAACCCAATTTATCACAAAGGTCGCGTTTTTGGAGCATCTCACCGTCAAACTGCCCGCACGGCTAGCTGATTGAAGTCTGTGCCTTGGAAATAGTAGCCGTCCTTTTCCCCTCCTACGCACACCTGTTTGCCAAGTAGGTGTTAGCACCACGCTGATCCTTTCGTGTTCCGCTGCCAGGAGAAGGGTAATCCGGGGAGATTTATCATCATTTCATCACGAGCATCAGGCACCATAACCAAAAATAAAAAAAAGGGCCCAACAACAAGGCCAGGCTATGGGCATACGGCGGGCTTGGATATGGGAACTAGCAACACTAAAAAGACATCGAGATCTCGATCCTCTGTGTTCGGAATTAGACGTCAAGTGTGCCGCAGTCAGCTTGGAGACGCCTCGGGGGGGAGTTTTTAGGGGGGCCGGTATTCTGAGCTGAGGGGCAACTATCGAGAAACTGGTCGGCGCTGTTTATTGAAGCGTGCTTGGCGTGCTTCTGGTGCTGGCATGTTTAAACATTTGTATATCCAAGGAGGTGTGGCTACTAACACAGAGCTCGCTCTTGGGCTTACAGACACGTCTCTACTTCACGCGACTCTTGGGCACGCGGTTCATTTCTTCGCGCTGCTGATGCTGAATAGACCTGCCGAGTGTTGTCTGTCGGCGGTTGAAGGGCAAACAAGACAAAAGCAGCTATCGCGTTGTCTTTGATATCCAAACGTTACGCCGGAGCCTGCAATCTTGTTTCACAATAAGCCCGGCGGAAAGTGCGTCATAGCTCGGCCAGAATTGCAGCCTTGCGGTGGGGACGTGGCGTCGAAGCGAGAAACGGCTTGGCGGGAGCGAAGGTGGAAAAACAAAAATAAATAAAACCAAAAAAGAAAACCAAGGCAAGGCAAAGCGCGGATCGATCGACACCGAGTTGCGCCCATCTGGCAGCAACAAGTTCCCAAGTCGCCGGTCCCAAAAGCCCAAAGCCCAAGGTCCAAGGGGAGAGAATCCGCCGCCATCTTACAGTAGTACATACATACAGAGACTTGGCCACAGCCAACGGTGCGTGAGGATTCCGTGGGTCCTTTTTGGCTCGCTCCAGAAGCATTTCTCAGCGTTCTGGGGGGATGGACCTCTCATTCTGCGTGCCTTGTTGGCCTTTCTTGAGCCATGTTGGATTTTTTTTTCATGCTGACGTCACCAGGCGATCATATGGCGCTCAGCAATTAGCCAGCTCCGGACTTGGGCCAAAAAGTCGCGGCACAGTGTCACGGACGATGGTACGATGTGGAGAAGAGCGGGCCATATTCAGGGGGTCGTCTCTTGCACTGTGTGCGAGGGAGGAGGGCCGTATTTTCGCCGCGGCCATCGGGCTGCTGTGATTCGCTGGCCGGCCTCCTTCATACTAAGAAGCAATTAATAAGAGGAAAAAAAAAAAGCAAAAAAGGTTCTTTTGATTGCCTCGAGGGATAATAACAAAAACAGAGGGCCGTGGTGCTGGTTGCTGCTTTGATATCTGGCCGTGAGTAAGAGCTGGACGGATGGATTGCTCTTCCGCTTCGAGAGCCGGCCGAATCAGGCAAGTGGGAAGACGCATCCATTTCAAGCAGATGCAACGGTAAAATGTCTTAAATGGGTTGAGAAGGGCGTTTAAAGTAAAACAAGAAAGAAAAAAGACATCTGACGTAATGAGAATTTCTAAATATTGTAGATATCTGTTCCCTCTCTCTGATTTATATTGGTGAATTCACGAAGCAGTATCTTTTTTACCGCGTGAACAGCGCAGCCGCGTCGTGCAAGTGTCTACCTGCATATTGGGAGGCACAAGAGGCGAACCTCCAAGTAGATTACGGAGCACGAGTAAGATGTGCTGTGCTTTGTTTACTAGCATCATACCGTAGGCCACAAGGCCGGCGCGGATGCATGCCGCACAATATGGGACATTTTTTGGTGTGTGTGTTGAACGCGCACCAGTAATATACGGATGGAGGTGCCACATCCTGGAGAGCCCCAGCAACTGGCAATCTGTCGCCAAAGGGTAGAGTTTGATACGGAATAAAGGGGGTGCTTCAAAAGTTTAGGCGTCTACCGGTGCGGCAAATGCGGAATTGTGCTTCGAAAGCAATGCTCAGTCAGTGAGGCGAAATTCTTGATGACCTTTGGGTGATATTCCCTGTATTACCAGTACGCGCTCGCAGAGCAACCGTATACTGCACGAGCATGAAATTTTAGCGATGCCCGTGTACTCGTCTAGGTGAGCAGATTAGCGAGTACACAGTACTTCATGCTCAGGTACCTCGGTTGCGTCTTGCTGCTCTCTTCGTCCACTGCTGCTGCAATTCATGCCCTCCAATTCTCTTCCGCGCTGCTGCAGAGGCGCAGCTGCTCGTCTCGTCTCGCCTGGCTGCATCTCATCCTGTCTGGGGCATCCAGAGCCATCGCCTCTACCGATTTCGTGCTCAAGTCTTCCCGTAAGAGAAGCGTCATCACCAGCAGCATGGACTTACCAGCCGTGGTACAAGTACAAGGATCCCATGTCGCAGGCGCTCCACCTCTTTTTTTTTTCCTCTGCTGCCACAGCATCTCCTCACCCTTGCCTGCATTAACAGTGGCACGCTAGAGCGACCCTCCCAGCATCCTCCGAGTCCACATCTGATACAGTGCCTGGACAGTGCCTCCATGGCCTGTCCAGTCCTGTCCTTTACTATTTCCTTTTTGCGGAGGTGCTGCTCGTACTCCGGGAGTGAGTAGCAAACGACACTCCAAGCCCTTTTGACACCATTCTGGGCTTTTGCTTCCCTTTGCCTTGGTCTGTATACGAGATAGGGCTGTTGACGGGTCTGTTGGGGGTTTGTATGTTCCCTTTTCGGCGCCGAGATAGAAACGCACGGCCGGCATCCGACGCGCGGCTGTCACTGCCGGTCTTATTCCCAACCTGTCCTGAAAGAGGCGTTTCCAAACTCTTCAGATGCCGTGGTGATAGTGTCTGGAGAGACAGCATTTGACTGCATCTGGCCTCACCCTTTTTCCGCCTCTACCCAAAGTCACTAGAGGTATGCAAGCACCAGGCAGGCATGCACGGAGCACCAACAGTACGAAAAACACGTGCAATATACGGCGCTCAACACTGCTCCCTATCCAATCATGCTATTTGGGCGGTACAGAATTCGCCTCCCGTCGATAACGAGTACACAGTGTCTGGGTGAGTGCGCATTTACACGGTCCACACCACCCGGATTCCCAATCGCGAGATGCACAGCGGCGCCCCGCACAGTGCGGCGTCGGCCCATGTTTGTCAGCGAAGTCTCTGCAGGCCCCATCGTAGAAAAAGGCCTAAGAGCAGCCCAGCAGCCAAGCAGCGCCCCCAGAGCCGCCGCCCGCCTTCTTTTTTCTGCGCCTTCGTTTTTCACAACGTCATCTCTGACGTCTTCCTTCCACCATCGTGCACTCTTCATCACCCTCAAGTTACAGCGATTCTCAACGCAGCCGTCCACACCCTGCGTAGCTCCGGCGTCCGTTCCAGCGGCACGAGACTTTGGGGGCATCTTGAGATTTTCAATTTCGATATCTAGCGATTTGCCTTTGATCGCGCGTCTGCACGGGGCGAGCTCGATCGAATTGGCCCTTTTTTTTCTTCTTTCTTCTTCGGGCCAAGCGTTTTGCTGCACCTCAAGTCGTCTAACTCCCCGTGTGAGGAGGAATAACGCCCCTCAAAAAATAGAGACCCGACCTGCCGCGCTGGGCTGCTTTTGAGAGTTTGTTTAAATTAAGAGAGCAAGCAAGGGCAAAAAGAGTTGACAGCAACGCGCCATCTCAACGCAAACCGCCCCAACTAATCCACTGCCGCAGTTCTGCCTCCACGCTACGCTCTGCCTCTGACCTCATCCTCCCAATTTCGTCGTTTCACTCTGCTCCCTCTCTACCAGACCTTAAACCACCCTTTCGCCGCAATTCCTACCATTTGCCTTTCCCCCACATACTCGGTAGCTCAACGCCCCCCCTTTTACACTGTCCACTGGGATAATACATCATCGTCATCATGGGGACGACTGTGACCGACGTAATTGAGTCCAAGTCCCCTAAGCAGTCCATCTCCCCCACACGGCAAGGTAAGCCTTTTTACCCTTCCTCGTCTTCCCCTTTGCGGTTCCTGCATCGTCGTCATTATACACTTGCTTCTCTTACACCATCGTCATCGCCGCTACTTGCCTCATCACTACGCACTACCTGCTGCGTCACCCAAGATCCAATTGCCCAATTGCCCAATTGCTGCTGTTGTTCTGCCATACTTACAAACGGCCCTCTGCCTCGCAGGTTCCATCGTCAGCGCGAAGATCGATTCTCTCACCAAGCCGGACATTACGTCTAATGCTCCAGCGACCAAGCCACTTGCACCACCGCCTCGACCAGGACAATCACAGCAAGGCTCCAACACCCCGGAATACTTTGCGCCTCAGGTTTCCGGAGGCTCCCTCAGCCTGGAGCCCAATCCGTTTGAGCAGTCATTTGGGGGTGGTGGTCCAGAGACTCCTGGAGGAACCAAGCTCCCCAGTGTCGCTGCTTTGACGTCGCCGTCGTCTCTACTGCCCGGGAGCAACGCGACTCCCTTCAATTGGGGCGGAGGCTCCCTGCGGACCGGCCCGCTGAGCCCTGCCATGCTGTCCGGACCTACCGACTACTTTGGCGATACACATCACCTCCGCGGCGGCTTCCCAACGCCCAACGAGTCTTCACTGCGCACTGGACTGACTCCGGGCGGGAGCGGGTCTATGTTCCCCGCCCCAAGTCCCAACTCTGCTCTCTTTGCCCAGCTGGCCAGCGGTGGTGCGACTCCCAGTACACTCGACTTTCACCGAACAGCTCTGAGCGCCGCCGCAAAGCGGGACCAAGCCTCTCGAGCGCAGCAGCAGCAGCAGCCGCCTGCACCCCAACCACCCGCGGTCACCTCTCAACCTCAGGACATGACCAACGGCACCGTTATTCCCAAGGTCGAGCCCAAATCTTCATCCGGGCCATTTGATCCCCACGACAACGACGCGGCTAACGGTCTGTTCATGCTCGCCCAAGGCCGCAACGGGGCTCAGCCTACACCTCAATTCACAGTCACAGCTGCACCTACCGCACACGCACACCCGGCCCCCGCAATCCAGTCAAATATCAACACGTCGCCCCCGATGGCCAGCGTAAAAGTAGACTCCAAACGGGGAGCCAGTGAAATCAGCAACGGTTCGGATGAAAGTGACCAGAAGCCGCAGACACGAGGCAAGGGGAAGAAGAACCCCCCGGCTGCTAATGGCAGGAGGAAAGCCGACGAGATGCCTGTCAAGGCACCCGCTGCCAAGAAAACCAAGGCTAACAGCGGCGCGGCTAGCAGCGTTGATGAAGAACACTCAGATGAGGACATGGATAAGTTTGATGAAAATGGTCCTGGAAAGTCCAAAATGACGGATGAAGAGAAGCGCAAGAACTTTTTGGAGCGTAATCGGTATGTCTCAACCCTTTCATCATCGAATATTCAAGTGTGTGTGAGTTTGTCTAACATATGTATCTAGTGTGGCTGCCCTCAAATGTCGACAACGCAAGAAGCAGTGGCTGGCTAATCTCCAGACCAAGGTTGAGATGTTCAGCAGTGAAAACGACGCTCTGACGCAGCAGATCACACAACTGCGAGAAGAGGTGGTCAATCTTAAAACTCTTCTGCTTGCCCACAAGGATTGTCCCGTGACACAGCAACAAGGTCTCCACGGTGCTTTCATGTCGCAAGTTGTTGAGCCTTTCAACCCCCAGATGAATCCCTATGGAATGGCGGCCCCGATACCCGCTCAACAAGCCATGGTTGGCCAGGGTGTTCAGCGGCGCTTTTCTTAGGATCTGGGTGGCCCGTCACATAGGCAGCAAGTCATGGCCGGCGCAGGTGTTCGGCAGCCCGTTGCTTAGAATCCAAATGCCGTTACACATACACAATCCCTGTCTCTCCCGGTTGATGCTCTGTCGCCGAGCACATCATTACCTATCGAATCACCACCATGGCAGTTCTTATCGGCTCCATCGCCGTCCTTTACGCCATAAGTTCTAGCTTGACGTTGTTTTTTAGAGTGCGACTGCATACGAGATTCCGAGTATGACACGCATGGAATCTCTACATGAATGGCTTCGTCGACTGTTCCAATAGCCTGTGACATAAACATGCGGTTCACTGAAAAACGGCACGCATGCGTTACACGTCTTTTCCCTGTATAATTAAACCCTGTCGAAAAAGGCGAATGAATCAGTGGAGGACACATTCGCTTTTGGTATGGGTTTCAGGATTGTTTCTTCTTCTTTTTTTTTAAGACTTGCCTTTCCTTATTCTTCCTTATTCTTTTGGGTCCTTCCCGCACCGCATGTGAGTGTAGGCGGTGCCTTGACCATATCCGGGGCTTTTCCATCCCCGACTTTTCCTTTCACATATCTCTCTTCCCCGGTATTACTTTACAATGTACGTAAATAGTGGCAAGGCAAGGTATACACACATCAAAAGGTGTTGGGATTGGGCGGGTCTTGATTTTGACTCTGAAGGCGTTTGGGTGAATCTATGTACTCTCAAAGGGGGATGAGGTACTTGGTGTTTTACGGTTTGAATTTTAGGTACTCTTGTAGCTTAGAAGAGAAAAAAACGGAAGCTACATGATTGCTTAGCGTTGCTATGAGGTAGAGCAGTAGGAGAACGTCTAAAAATGAAATGAGTGCGTCGCATTAATGTTAATTGTTAATTCTCATGATGAACGCGGTTTATGGCCCAGGAAATTGCTGCAGCTGGTATACAAATGTGGACGACTAACATTACATGATATATTACTATACACTGCAGGGCTTGAGTAGTATCAAATAATATTAATTGAATATATGGCAACATCTCAAATCGGCACCTTTGATCTTTGCTCCAGTGTTGAAGCTCTTCATGTTCGACGGCCACTCTGTTGAAGCTTGAGACGTCAAGCTCTGTTGTAGTAGAATGTCTCTGGCTCAGTTGCTCAGCTAAAGCTCCTGCAGCCAGCCAATCAGGCTTCGCCATGATGAGACCGAGGGGGTGGGGTAGTATCTGTCCAAAAAGGGATTAGCTCCGACTTTGGAAAACCGTCCTCTCGCATGCTCCTAAAAGTAAACACTGTCAATGCAAAAGAAAGAACACTTTGGCGGTCTCTCGACGAACACAATTTCCATTTTCGCCTGACAAAGACGGCGCAGCGCATGCGTAGCATCGGCAAAGGCTGGATCCTACAGGTTTCGCATTATTTAGGCGGGGAATTGCCAGCGATTGCGCCGCAAGTGGATGCGGTGGACGACGAGCGAAACGCGCGCGGGCATTTGACGCGACAAGGCTGAAAACCCCCGATCTTCTACCGCCTCATCAGCACACGCGACGCTTGCGAATTTGACTCGACAGCGGTAGCTTTTTTTTTTTTTTTTTTTGGCTGCTGGATTTGGGCGCAGAAACCTACGATTCGCGACGTCAGCCTGTCAATCTCTCATGCGATCCACCAAGAGGAGCTTCCGAAGAAGCCATCCATGACGACTCTCATTACCACGATTCGACAGCCGCTGGAACTTCTTAGCATGAACGACCAGCCAGTGCGCCGATCAAAGCGCCAGCCGGGTTCGTTTGTTCCCCCATTGTTTGACAGAGAAGCGGGGCGAAGAGAGGAGAGGAGAGGAAAGGAAGAAATGCTGACTAGACGAGCAGCCGCCGAATACGAACAAGACGACGATTTTCAGTTTGTGCGGAAGTCCAAAAAGGCAAAGACTGCCGAAGAGCCACCGCAGCCGGTAGCTCTCCCTGTGAGGAAGTCGGGAAGGGGGAGGCCACCATCGGCAGCGACCGCCGCGGCGAGGAAACAGGCGGCGAGACAGTCAATCCGCGGTGATGAGGAGGAGGAGGTGGAGCTAATTGCGGCGGAGAAGGTTCCGAGGGCGACGACAACAGCAAAGAAGACTTCCTCTGCACGACGAAAAGTGTCGTCCAACGACGCGGTCCATGATGAACCACCGGCGAAGGTATCGAAAAGAGGGACGAGAAAGAGTTCGCGACTATCAAGCGACGATGCGGCGCCAGAAGAGGAGCAGCAGCAGCAGCAGCAGCAGCAGCAGGCGCCTCCTCCGCCACGGACAAATGGCTCATCAAGCAGCCAGAGCCGTGGCAAGAAGACGGCAAAATCAAAAGCACCGCCACCAGTAATACAGGAGGAAGAGCTTGAGGAGGACTTTTCGATCGAGGCTTCGCCAGTGCACGAGACATCGACTGAGCCTACTAAAATTAAGCTGCCAATGAGCGACACGCCCATCATCAATCGCAATAAAGAAATGCGCAAGAAAGGGGGGACAGGCGGCAGCCGAAGAAGCAGTCTGGGATCTCGTGGACGAAGAGCGAGTTCGTTAATTGAGAGCGGACAAACGGCAATTCCCCACCGTGAAGTCAGCACCACTGCGTTTTACAAACATATCGAGGCGGATTTGTTGGAGCCACGGCGGATGAAGCAGCTGTTGATATGGTGTGGTGAGCGGGCACTATCAGCTAAGCCGCGGGGGACCCTGAACTCTGGCGCAGTTCTTGGAGGTGAGGATTCTCTTTCATGGTGTGGAATAAACTGTTTGGGGCTCCTATTTTGCTAACGGAGAATTTCATTTCAGCTCGAGCGATTCAAGATCAGCTGCTTAAAGATTTCTCGTCGAGATCAGAATTTTCGGATTGGTTCAATAGAGAAGATAAGGCGCCCAAAGCACCAGTCATTCTAAGACCGAATCCTAGAAACATTGAGCTGGACGAGAAGCTGGCAACCTTGCAGGCGAAAGTCAAGAGGCAAGTCAATTCTTGGAGATACATTTACTTGTATAGAGTTATAAGCTAACTCGACCCAGATTACAAGAAGAAAAGAAAGCCTGGCTAGCAATACGGAAACCACTGCCTGACCAGCCGCCTCTGTTCACGCCGCAAGAAAAAGAAGCAGAGACAATAACACTGCCCGATTTCGACTTGTTAGACCCCGATGAAGGCCAAATCAGAGGCTTCCTCGTCGATGAAACCAATACTTTTGCCAGCATACGATCACAGACGCAAGCACGGCTACGGCAAATCCAATCGTCCCTCGAATTCGAAGTCGATCAGTTGACTGACAGCGTACATAAGCTGGAACAGCGAGTCAAGGTGGCAGGCAAGGAAGCAGACAAAGTACTGAGCCTAAGCTCCGTGAGATTACGAGAGCGGGAGGAAAGGGAGAAGAAGAGCGCGGGGACCAAAGATATGCCCATACTGTTGGTATTGAGGAGTCTGAGCAGCATACTGCCTGAAGGAGGGGGATGATGATTTGCCAAATTTTGAAACAAGAAAAAAAAAACAACAAAAGAAGAAGGCGAAAAGAAAGACTACAATTTTTTTTCTAATACTTTCTTCTTGGCTCCCCCCCTCATAAAATGCTCTTCTGCCTTCACTCATGATACCCTCCTATCTATTCCCTCAGTCCTTGCAAGAGGATGGCAAATACGGACTCCTTCGTTTTTTTCTTTTTCATTTTTTTTTTAACGAGACATACTGATGACGAGACGAGACGGCGAGGCGCTCGGGTTTGATTTGATGCATTTTCCGGCCTCTTTTTACTTCCCAACAATCTTTTTTTTTTTTTTTTCTCTTCTTTTTTCTCTCTTCTCTCTTTGGTGTGGTCTAGGTTGCTTTTGATTGGGAGGAGGCTTAGTAGCTTAATTAAGTCATTTGGGTTTTTCTCTTGTTTTTTTTTTTTTTTTTGCGTGCTAGATTGGCGGGTGGCTTTTATCTTTCTGTTTTTCTTTTGATGAGAGGGAAAGAGGTGAAAGTTATATATACCAATTTTTTGATTGGGAAAAAGGGGAGAGCGGATGGGAGATACAAGAAGAACAGTGATAGCATGGAATGCTAGGTAGGAGACAAAGGGGAGTGTGTTATCTAATCCCCCCTTTTTGTGGTGGCGTAGAAAATGAGAAGTTGGTAGTGACTTGAACTTCTCCTTGTTGACGGTAGTTTTGTGACTTTGTGATTTTGGAAGTGGTAGAGAGCAAGCGCACTGCTAATAAAGCGAGCTACAGGAATACGTAGACAAGGTCACATTCATGAATTTAAAAATTTCTTTTTATTAAATTGAAAAAGAGGGGGAAATAAGGGTTCCCCTCATTTTCTTCCTTTCTGTTTTTTTATAAAATCTTCTTCATCTCGATGGTTCATACATCATGATATTGCAAACGCTAGCGCATACCACCATCCTCCATATACCCCTTTCTCCTGTATTTATTGATATGCTACATGGAGGCAAGCCATGTAATAACGACGCTCCAAAAGGTCTTCATCTCGCAATAAATGGCCCCTCCATCTCCCATCTTCCTCCCCCTTTTAACTTAATTCTCCACCAAAGCTTATTTGGTATATATGAAAGAAAAGGAAAGAAAAGGCTTTCTTCTTCCTCTTTTTTTTAAATCAAGTGCTTTGAGCGGAAGTACGCCCTCAGGTACATAATCTGCCAAGCCCACAGGATGACCAGCAGCCAGGTGGTGCCGACGCCGAACCACTTGACGCGGTTGTTGGTGCTCTCGTTTGTGTCGCGCAGCTTCTGCTCGCGGGAGCGGAGGTACTCCATCTCGCGGACGACCTCGCCCGTCAGCTCCTCGATGCGGCGCAGCTCGGCCTCGACGGGCTTGAGCTTCTCGGTGGCCTGGATGGCGGACCAGTCCTTGGCGTCGGCGCCGATGTCGATGTCGAGCTCGACGACGCGGAGATTCTGTCGGGGTTTGGTGCCTAAAGAGGGGGGGAAGAGAGATATGTTAGTAAATAGTTTAGGTAGATATTGCTTTTTATTTTTTTATTTTTTTCTATTCTTTTTTGTATCGAAAAATGGCAGAGTAAGGGAAAAGAAGGTGTTTAGGAGGGGACAACAACGTACTGCCACTGAAGAGGTTCTCAAAGCACACGTCAAAGGCGGCGTCGGCGTGGGAGGTGAAGACGATTCTGGACTCGCCCGCAACGTCCTTGGCTCGGCCGTACTCGTTGCCAATGGCATCACGGACCTATAATGATTAAAAAAAAAACACAACGTTAGCAGAGCGAGCTTATAATCAATCCCCCCTTTGTCCCCCATCAATCAGAAATAGCCCCATACATGAATGTTGACCACCATGCCGTCTCCCTTGTAGCCGTCAATCGTCGACGTCACCACCACCAGCGTGTCGCTGCCAACAAAGTTGCGGATGCATCTCTCCTTCTTGAGGCTCTCGCCGCCGGGGTGGGCGAGCAGGTCGAACTTGAGGGCGTTGGCGGCGCTGACGAGCAGCAGAAGGCCGCAGAGCCACCGCATGGGCGAGAGGGCCTTGGGCGCCATTGGCCGTTTTTTGGTTTTTTGGGTGAATTCGCCGGGGGAGGGAAAAATAAAATTCGATCGTCCGATGCAAGTCAAATCCAATCAGCGGCCGGGATTGGGGAGGACAAGCATGTGTGTTTTCTGTTCTCTATGCTATAACCAAAAGTATAAGCCAAGCCCGCAAAAAGGTAAAGGTGTCGCGTTCGGCCAGAGCTGCTGGTGTGGCTTGATGCGATAGGCAGGGGGGGAAGGTCCCCGATTAGAGGGAGGCGAAGGGGGCCAATCAGAGGCGGCCGTTTGGACCAGAGCGTTCGAGCATCACGTGTGGGGCGACAGCAGCCTCGTCGACTTTTTGGATGTCGCAGCCTCGGCGCCACGCCTGCTGGTGCCATCACTCAACTCGTCAATCTTTTTTTTTGTTCTTGTTTTGCGGAATACAGCCACAATGCCCAAGTGTAAGCGCTCTTTTATCCCCAGCTTCCGATTGACCAGCCAGGGACTAACATATTTGACCACACAGTCTTCTGTAAGCTCGCGAGATCCATCTCCCCCCGAACGCGCTCTGCTCACGTCACCATTCTAACCTCGAATCTAGGCGATTACTGCGATGTCTACCTCACGCACGACTCCATGTCGGTGCGCAAAGCACACAACAGCGGCCGAAACCACCTGCGCAACGTGGTAGACTATTACCAGCGTTAGTCGCTGCCTCCCCCCACTCCCTTGTCGCCCGCTGGACCGGCCGACTGACCTTGGAAACGCATCCATCTTGTTTAGAAATCGGCCACGAAAAAGCCCAATCCGTCATCGATTCCATCACCTCTTCCTATGCCGCCGAGGGCCAGGCCCACGCGAACCCGATGCTTCTTCAAAACCAGCCCGGCCATGCGTTCCCGCCGTTTGGCTTCCCTGGCGGTAAGCTAATGCGCTGGATATCTTCCCCTAGGGAAAACTGAGAAACAGGCAATACATGCTAACACTGCTGGCCTCATAGGTGTCCCTCCGCCCTTCCCCGGTATGCCTGGAGCGCCTCCTGGGCAGTTCCCTCAAGGTCTCCCTCGTACGTCCACTTGCTATTCCCTTCCCCCTGCACCAGAGTCTCGTCAGTCCTAACCCCGGATTTACAGCTCCTCCTGGTGGCCGCGGCATGCCTCCTTTCCCACCTGGCCCTAACGGAATGCCTCCGATCCCTCCTCCGAATGGCCTCCCTTTCCCACCACCCGGTGGCCTTCCCTTCCCTCCTCCAGGCGCACCCGGCGCTCCTGGCCTCCCTCCGCCAAACTTCCCCGGCATGCCTGCGCCGGGACAGCACGCGTTCCCTCCTCCCGGAGGCTTGCCGCCCCCTGGATTTCCCGCTGGCGGACCTCCTGCTCCCGGACAAGATAGGCGGTAATGAGATAGGGTTGGAAATGTTTTGGGTTTCTTAGGTCGAGATGCTATATCTGTATGATATGAATCACGGGTAATAATTGGCGCTCGAGGCGTTCTTGCGTTTCTGGGAATTTTTTCCCCTTTTCTGCTTTTTTCAATGAAAGCACATAAATCGGTTCCAATAGATTGAAGATGGAAGCTATCAGAATATATATCAGTTTAGCGGAAAAAAACTTATTGTATCGAACGTACATGCACAACAAGATATTATCTAGGAGAAACTACCCCTATCGTGAACTTTTTTACTATAACTTTCTTTCCTTTATAGAAATAAAAAAAAAAAAAATGCATTTCATTCCATTCATTCTTTCTAGATCTCAAAAGTACATATTGCGTACAAAACCGTTATCTCATCAGCCAAAGAATAGGGGAAAGGTAGAAAAAAAAAAAGCATCGCATTAATCAAATCTCTCGCCGCCCGTTTCTTCTATAATACAGCTAAGCAGCAACAAAAGAAGTGAGAAAGGGCAGAAAGGACAGAAAAAGCAGAATACAAGAAGAAAAATATCGGGGGCATTTCATTCGTTCCCTGTTCGTTTCATATTCTTAAAGAGGAAAAAGCAATATATAGCCACCAACCTCCCCCTAAATTCTTTGTAAATTCCGCGTTTCTTCATGCAAGGCACATAATATGGCCAGCAGCATAGCAAAAGAGAAGATGAAGAAGAAGAAGCAAATTAAATATAAAAAAAGCGCAGTCCTTGTACTATCGGACAGGCGGCACTGTGATGAGAGCAAATTAAAAATGGTGGCGTTGAAGCTCGAATAGAAAGAAAGCACTCCATAATCGTTCGTGTTGTCCACTTGGAAAAGTTAAAAGTAAAAAGTAGGACGAGTTTGTGAAAATTCATCCTTCAGTCGTCGAATCATCATGTCGTTGCCAAGAAAGAGGAAAAGAAGAGGAAAAGAAATCGTAATGCAATATGCCTGCATGCTACCCACGATATCCTCATCATATCAGCTTAAAAAAGATCGTTTGCTCATTTTATATCGTGATTCTTGCTCGCATCGCATATAGAAAAAAAAAAGAAAAGAAAAGAAAAGATAGCAAATAGCATGTGCATTTGTTTCTTCCATAAATCGTTTTAAAATCATCGAGCGCGCCATCCTCATCCACTTAACTAGTTAGTTAGCGTCTGATGACTTCGCCAACGCCGTCTCGGACTACTTTCGGTCCGCTTATCATCTGTCGGAGTCTCTGTGATCGTTTCTCGCGTCTTCTCTCGCTTATCCTTTGCGGAATATTCTGAATGTCTTCCAGCTTGCTGCCAATGGAAAATCGCTGTGCGCTGCCTCGGCCAGCGCTACGGTTTCGCCAGAAGCGTGTACGAGGTTCCCCGTTCACAGTATATCTCTCATTTTCACTTCGGCCGTGACGTTGCCTCAATGATCCAATACTGACGCGGCGTACGATTCTCAGATTCCCGCTGGAGGTTCGCCGAATTGTCCGACGCTGGGGTCCATGCACGTCATCAACGTGATACTCTCGTGATGGCAGAATTGTAAACGTCTGCTTCACCTTTTGGCTGAAGCTCCTTGTCGGCCTACGCGGACGATTGTCCACCGGAGGGTATCGATAGACTTCATCATCATGCTCATAGCGGTCATCGTAATCGTCATTTTCGTAGTCGTCATCATCCATAGGTTCGGAGTCTGTGTCACTAATCCACTGCGGGCGCCAAAATGGATGGAGCTTGTCTTCCTCGCTGGGCTTATCATTATCTCTATAAAGAGAAATATCGCTGTCATCACGGTTTCTGCGTGACATGGAAAATGTCCTGGCAAGAAATCCTCCTCTTGAGCTTGGCACATGCGCTATTGAGTGACGACGTCGGCTGAACGCTCTCCTGACGATAGAGGGCCGCCGGGGAGGCTTCTCTTTCAGCGATTCGAAATAATTCCCTTGAAGGATGAGTCGCTCAGCCGCAGGTGTCATTCCCGATGGCGTAGCGGGAATAAAATTGATCGCAGGCGGGTGTTCAGGTGCCTGCTTTGGCGGCTGGGGCGGAGCTCGCGGGTTGCGCAGAGGAGAGTCCACCTCGAGTGAAGAAAATCTTTTCTGAGGAGGAGTGACGGGTATTAGTATTTCTTCTTCAGAATTCGCCATCAATATAGGCGGGCTCGACATCCGCCTCGCCGCTAGAACCTCTGATGGCCGATTTGAATGATCAACCATGAGGACAGACGAATTTTGATGGGGAAACATTTGAACAGCGAGAGCTTCTGACAGCTCTGGAGCTGTTGCACACGTCTCCATGGACGCAACCGAGAACGGAGTGTTTCGCAGCGGGATCTTCTTTACGGATAACACGTCGTCATGCTGGCTAAGACCAAGGCCGTCAAAGGGTTCTTCCCTTCCTAAATCTTCCATTTCCGGAGATATAGGGGTTAATGGTTCTAACGAAGGCGTGCTAGGGCAGATGATGTGCACTTCCTGGCTCAAATGACGATTGGATTGCTGTTCGATCGCTGCACTGTGAACTTTGACACTGCTGGTATTGATTGATCCAGCTCTGGAAATGTTTCGACTGGTAGGAGCAGAGAGCGACGAGGATCGCTGCGGAATCATGGGGGGAAAATCAATTGTCCTGACAGAGCCGTCAGATTCAGAGAATGCTCTACTCCGGCGAGCAGGTCGCTCAAAGACAGGGCCAGAGTTCTTAGAGGGCGCGAGATCTGGAGCAGGGGCGGAGTGAGTACTTTTTGCCTTGTCCGAATGTCTACTAGACGTCGATCGAAGAGAAGGTTCTTTGCTCCTAGAGCCTCGGGAAGATCGTCGGCTAGGCACTATGACTACCGGTATAGCGCCGCTTCGCCAAATCTCCTGTCTCGCACTTCTGCTAGATATAGATCTGTTTGTTGAGTACGTCACAGTGGAGACATGGCTCTCACGATCATAGGTTTCTGGTTTCGAACTCTGTGTGGCTTCTGGGGCTCTTTGAGTCTCATTTGAGTCTGCGCTTTTTGCATCCAAGCCGGCATCTTCCCTATTATCAATAGCATCTCTCAGAGTACTTTGCTTTCGCATATGACGCAGAGTTCTTTCTCTTTTCGGAGGTCCATCGACTAGAAGCACTTCGACAACCGTCGACTGGCTAGACGTGCTTAGCGGCCGTGCATTTCGCTTTGCTGTGGCCTCCACCTGTGGGTGAACCAGCTGGACGGGCGCTTGATCATCTTGCCTCTTCGAAGATGAGGTCACAGGTGCGGCTTCTTGAAGTTGCATTTTGCGCACAGCTTTTGTCGCGTCTGTAGGAGCAACGGACACTTTATCCTTGACAACAGGATCAAGATCATGGTGTAGGATTGGACGTGACACTCCCGGCGATCGGCGTTGATGCTGGTGCTTCTGCGCCATTATCACACTAGACAAGCGGGCATCCTGAGATTGCCCAGCTTCAACAGTAGGGTTCTGTTTGCCAGCAGGCTCAGTGCTTTTTCCTTTCGCTTTTGGTGTCTGATCCTCTCCTTCTGGCGCCATGTCCTTGGTTATCGTCTTGTCTAAAGGAGTAGTTGGTCGTACCGCATTGGCAACTTCAGTCTTGGCAGAAGGAGTGATGGTGATTTGCGAAGTCGCAGAAACTCTGTGAGGCCAGCCAGCTGATCTCCCAGCCTCATCTTCTGAAGAGGTCACTTCCTCCCGGGCGGTGATGAAGGACTCGGCCCTCGACGACGGCCCATTAGTGCTTTCCGAAGCCATACGGTCCTTGATGCTTGGACGCTGCACCTTGGCGACGCTTGCGGGATGCGGTGGGGTGACTTCTGGCGTCGGGGGGCCGCGCTGGTCGGGGGGCGTGGCCGGCGGTCGGTTCGCGACGACATTCGGCAGCCCAACGCTATTTTCTGTGCTCGTCGGGCTCGATGGCGTGGCGGACTGGCTGCTGGAGGATGCGTTTGACTGCGCGGGCGGCGTTGGAGGTAGATCTGGCCCGGTGCCTATTCTTCTGAGCTGGTGCTTCAAGGGTTGGGAGCTCATATTCGGGCGAGGCGTTGAGCTTGACATCGGGTGAGGCGTCGAACTTCTGGGCGGCAGGGTCCCGCTAGTTAGATGGGAGCTTTGCGCCTTGCGCCTGGAGCCGTCGTGCGCCTGATCGATGACCGGCCGAGGCAGTACCCGATGCTTCTTGAACTGGCGCGGTGCCGCAGGCTCAGCTGCGAAGCTGTGATTTCTTGGGGCTGGCGCCGCCATCATGGCAATATTGAGGTTGTTGCACGCTTCACACTAGCTGAGAGAAGCGCAGGCTGCCACTAGTAGTGTATTCGCGGGCTACGTGGCGGCGGCGAGGTTGAGACAGGGGCCGCTTTGCATGATTGTGGACGAGTAGACGGTGCCAGAGCTCGATGGCTTCATGCAATTGGCGGGCGGTCCAGGTGGTCGAGCAAGGTGGATGGCCAGTCGTTGATGGTTGGCGAGCCTGCTGGGCACCCAAAAATAAAACAGAATGAAGTAAAATAAAATACTAAATACGCAGCCAATCTGAGACGAGGAAGCAAAAGCAAGCAAGCAGAGCAGCGTAAAGCAAGGCAGGGCGTAAGCAGGAGGGAAGACCTGCCAAGTCTGCGTCAAGCGATCCCTAAAGAAATCCGTGCAGCGCCGAGGCAGTGGGCGAGACGCTGATGAGGTGATGATTGGATGTTGTGAGCGGGATCAGCGAGGGAAAGAAAAAAAAATAGAAGACAGAGGATGGAGAGCAAGAGGAGGAGAAGAGCAAAGAGAAGACGAAAAGCGACTGGTTGGTGAGACAGACGCCTAGCAGCCCCGTGTGTGGCCGCCAGCCTTGATTCAAGGCTCGTTCCGAATGCAGCAGGGCCTTGAACAATCGCCAGGTTCACGATGCAGGGGGTGGCACGGTGACGATCGACCGATGGGACATGACGGGTGCGATTCGTCAGATGTGGAGTGAAGCAGAGGGAGAGGAAAAAAAGGCGAGAGCTGAGCTGAGGAACGAGGAATGGCAGAGAGCATGCAAGAGGCAGAATGGGGAGATGTTCAGGCGGGGCTGGCAAGCAGATCTGCTGTAGGTGCTGTGCCGAGCATGCACCAGCTGGCCAGTTCTTTTTTCTTTTCTTTTTTACTGCATTTCATCGCCTTTAGCCGGACGGCAAAGATGCCAGCCTGATGCAGCAGCCTCCAGGCACAAGATACGTAATAAAAGAGCTGTTATTGTGACATGTTCTTTTTTCAGAATTATACTCGGGCAGTCATCCGTGCCTGGCTGAGCGCCACATCTTGCAATAGGCAGCACATGGCCCTGGACTAAAGGCGCTAGCAGTGCTGTAGTGGCATAGAAGCATTAATACGGAGATTCTCTTTGTAACATGCACTGTTTCAACAACAAAACGTGAAAGAAGAAGATAGGGAAAAAAAAAGACAAGAAAATTGCTTCTTATGCCGCTTGAAGCTTGACGTGTGAAATCTCTCAGACATGATGCAGTCCCGTCTCTCGCTAGTATTCCTCCATCGTGTGTTTCGCATACATCACCTGCCCGGCAATGTTTCATACTGCAAGCTTCGTAAATGCAAAGACCCATATTGTTATCGGTCTTTTCTGTATACAGCGCTCCTTGCTCTAGAATCAAATCTTTACTGACTTTTCCTCCTCAGCTCACGTCATGTGCACAAACAGCAAGAGGCATTTTAATTCAGGACAGTTTCTCATACTATACAGCCTAGGTCCCGTTCAAAACCAGGCGCCGCCGCCGCGCTATCGAGCATCCATTTCCACCATCCTAATCGCATCGGCGCGAGCCTAGCACTCTTTTGTAACCGAAAATGGCTCCCGTCAGTTGCTTCTAGGTAATCAATGTAGTAGTACATGTTATATCTCTCTTCTTCAACTACCTGGGTACCATAGTTCACAAAGGCACCAAAATAGCGACAGAGGCCAAAAGCAGGCTCTGCTTCTCGCTATATATAGAATTCCCATTCCAGAAATCCTTCCGCTAATCACCAACACACGACGTGCCCTGGCCAGATTCTATACGAAGAACAGACAGCATAGTACGTATTCCTACTGGGTAGTACCACGCCACCAAGGGTCCCAAAAAAAAAACCTGGTGGCTGGGAGCCACGCCGCTCTAGCCTTCCAATGACATGCGCTCTGCCAAACTCCCATCGAGCTAGGAAGTACTATGTTGCTATCTAGTGCTCCCATCAGCTGCCCGTACGCTGTGCGCATGGTGGGGGGGGGGGGGGGGGGGGGGGGGGGGGGGGGGGGGGGGGGGGGGGGGGGGGGGGGGGGGGGGGGGGGGGGG
>JAJKFY010000058.1:0-46450 GCA_021066465.1 Trichoderma asperelloides
CCCCCCCCGCCTACTCCTCCCCCCGCTTCGTCGGCTGTCTCCCCCCGGCCCCGCCTCCCGCTGGCTATGGGGGCGCCCCCCCCCGCCCCCCCCTCTCTTTATCCACCCTGCCCTCCCCCTTGCCCCCCCCCCCCCCCCCCCCCCCCATGTCACCTAAGCCCGAGCCCGGCACAGGTTATTTTTTCAAGTGCAGCAGAGCTGACCCAATACAGTCTGCTGTATACATGTGTTGTTACTAGTTTAACCTATAGTATTGTAATTAAAGAGAGGATAAAGCTAAGATATTACTATACTACAGTATAGCAAGGAGATATACAGGATATTAAAAACTATTTAGGAGTTCCAGGTTGAAGTTAAGGCTCTTTTACATTCAGTCAAGGCTTGAGATTTAAACTCTGTAATCTCTTAAATACGAATCTCTCGTCAGCCCTATACTAAATCTAGTAGCTGTCTTGGCAGTTCTCCAGTCTTTAATAATACCAGGCAAAGCACTAGTCAAGTCAGGCTTTCTTTATTACATCTATTAAACCGGACTTCCTAATTAGCTTAGTCTTCTAGAACCCGGTTTCTTTAGAGTAGTTTAATAGGAAAGACTTACGGAAGTCAATAGTATACCACCCCACTTGCAAGCATCAGGCTGCTGATAACAGTCCCCTCTATAAACTATCAGACAAAACACATCTTTGTAAGTTAACTGGAAAAACTCTACGCTGGCATGCAGTAGCTTACAGCCTTGGTGGCTCGGCCAAATATATAACAAAAATACACAGCTCAGTAAGACAGGGGAGAGGGAAAGGAAAAAGGAACAAAAAAAGGGCCACCTACGTCCTTTTATTATACAGCGTATAAAACAAGGCTTCTGAGTTAGCCGCAATAGACTTCAAAAACGCAGGCATAAAGGTAGTCCACTTGTTAGATTGTAACGATCCGTTATACCGTTAAGCCACAGGGCAAAAGATTAGGCCAATAACCACTATTGTAGCAGTTACTGTAACGGAACCAGCTTCTTATAAGGGATCTATCTGTTACGGGGAACCAGGTCGTAACATAGATAGAGTTGAGATACCCGCTGGAGCGCCGTAGTGTATGGCATGGTTTTGGTACCACTGATCAAACGATATCAAGAGCGCATAGATAGCGTTGTAGGTGCTACAGAATGCTTCAAAGACGTCGGCATTATTCATGTAAGAAAACACCATCCCTTTAATAAAGTGTTAACCCAATATATATATTAACCACAGGATAGTTCACCACCCTCGTTGAAATATAAAAGGGCTTACCAAAGTCCCTAACAGCTAGAAGCTGTTCCTCGGGAGTCATGAAGCGGTATTCGTTTACCGGGTCAATTACCCTATTTCCAGGGAACAGAGACCCCTTCATACGGTTAGGACGTGCCTGGAGGATAGTTAACCTGTCGAGGTGCGCTTGTTTGCCCAGCTGGGCCAGAAGGACCTCGGAGAAAGGCCCATGCTCTCCGTTGGGGTAAGACCAGTACACGCTGAGGGGACCGTAACCTTCAACATAATCGGAGACCCAATCGCAAGTCCTTGTGGTTAGAGACCGAGTTGTTACCGATGGGGCTTGGTTGGGGACTTGGCCTTTGACGAGCCACTCGGTGAAGAAGATACCAATCAATTGTCCTTCAAACACATGCTCGGCTGCAAGAAAAGAGCGTCATTGGTCAGCCCCCGGGAGATGGGAGAAAAGGGGGGGGGGGGGGGTAGGAGACATAAAAGAAGGGAGGGTTATCCTTACTTTGATAGTCGCAACGTATAGGCTTCCCCCCTGGAGGCGTGATGGTGTCGGCCGTTACTTTCCTCAAGATGTTCCAGTCCGTACAGTCGGCCGAGGCATTACCATAATATTTAGCAATCGAGTCCCACCAGCCGCCCTGGATATTATCCCAGTCCCAGGACGCATTCTTGGGGAAGGCTGGGTAGTAATACGCTGGGATGGTAGTGTACGTGTTTGTGCAGTACGTCACGTATTTGCCGCTCATGGTGGCTTCGCCATTGGATCGTTTAGAGAGAGGGTGATACAGTGTCTGTTCATTTTCGGGACGCCGTACCCCGAGATCAGTGTTGTCGTCTCCGAGTCCGAGTCCACTTGACCATCACCAGCAACAGCAGCCTCGACCTCCTCATCCTCTGAGACGTCGACCGTCGCCCGTTTGGTGAACAGCTGGTCATCGCTGAAGAGTCCTGGAGGTGATTGTTGACCGTTCGGCCAGTATCGGCCATCAACAGACAGAGCATCGCAGAGAGGACACGAGGGAATGTCGCTGAAGCCATATTTGCACTCGAGGCATGTGCAGCCGCAGCAGCGGTTGCCCTCTTCGCTGGTCTGGCCGAAACATTAGAGACAGGCTCCTGCTTTGCAGGCTATGGAAATGAAATCGGCGGTGTTGATGATATTGGCCGCCGAACCAGGAAGAATCTCGGTGGCCTTGAGCACCTGGCCGATTCCTTCAATGCCCAGGAAGCCACCATAGCTGGCGCGAGAGACAAGACCAGTCTCGTTGCGGAGGTAACTTCTCTTTTGGTTTGGCGCAGTGCTGTAGCAGATCTTATTATTCGTAGGTTCTTGCTGCCGAAGCGTTACCTTATCGTTGGACCTGTTCATCATGTGGGCAGCAGCAGCATCTTCTGCTTGCAGGCAAGAGAAAATTGAGGGTGGGCAAGGGGGAAGGGGAAATCGTCCTACAAGGTCGTCAACCAGATTCATCAGGTTGTAGCTGCTCGTCCAGCCAACCTTGTTATCATCACTCTGGCTGGCAAAAGCCGCACTGCCAATCTCGTAGTTGACACAAGTCTGGCCAGAGCTCGGCTGGATGGTAAAGTATGTCGAAGTACTCCAAGTGAGATTGTACTATGAGTTTGATACTGGTCAGCAGCAGCATGCATGGAGGAGAAGGGAAAGGGGGAAAGGTGGGGGGAAGAGGCAGATTAATGACTGACGTCTACAACAGGCAGAGGCGGGGATCTACTGTTTAGATAGCCCACACTAATCTCGACGCCAAATGTAAGATAGGTGCCGATTTCAATGAGACCGCCCTTTTCAGAGCTGCTGTACATGACATTGGGGCCGGGGATGGAGAAGATGTTTTTGGAGCGATCCGTCTCAAACTCGTTCACGGTCGAGGTGGACAGATCGCTGGGGTAGTTGACGGTGAATTTGCCAAAGTCTGTGACCACGCGGGTCTGCAGCTGGCCTTCAAAGGACACGCCGTTGAAAAGTTGGTCGTCTCATTCGCCGGTTCCGTTCTGGGTCGCCATCTGATACTGCTTGACAAAGTACGGTGTGACGCCCACGTACATGCCGGTTCCACCGACAGGCACGGTGGCGCCGCCAACATCATTACGGGAGCCTTCGGTCATGGCTGGGTTGCCCAGACCGGACTCAGAGACGTCTACGTCTCCGATGCCGCCCACGGTAAAAGTCATGTCTATCCCACCAGTGACTCGGATGAAGCCGTGGCTTTGCAGTGCCGATAGTGACAAGTCTTCCATGGTGCCCTATTCATGGTTGAAAAGAAAAATCATGTTAACTAGTGCCGTTGGTGGAAATAAATGCTCTTCACTCGGACAAGTGAGATATTGCATCGAGTTCCTATCGGAGTATAGGGTATGTAGCATGCTTCAATTCAAGGGGACTTACAATAAAGGTGAAGCCATAGTAGAACTGGCTGTCTACCGTCCCTTCAACTGTAGCGCCGACACCTTCCGTGTAGTCCTCGCCGTACACATTGCACTGGCCAACATCAGTTGTACTAAAGAAGACGGCCGAGTCCAAGCTTTGCTGGACGCTTGTGCTGTCGCTGTAGCCGTTGGCCTATGCCGTCTGATCCTGCCAATTATCAAAGGTGGGCGCAAAGTAGCGGCGCATCATGTTGCTGGCGTCGCTGCTCTGGATGCCGGGGTAGTCTACGAGGTTGTCCCAGTATCCGATGACGTTGGAGAAGTCGATGCGGACCATAGTGTTGTTTGTGTCGCGGCGGGCCAGCTTCATGTTCATGTCAAAGGTGAAGTCGTAGACAGGGGAGGTAGGGCTTCTGTCTGTTGTCATCTCTCGAGGGACATATTGGTCTAACATCTGGTCAGTGAATGAATGGATGGAATCCTGATGATGTAAGAAATGATAAGAAAAATGATAAAAGCACCAAAGTGGAGAGCCGATTGCTTCACTTACCCTTGGCGACCTCGAGCGAGATGGCTCTCGCAATGGAGTCTGCAAAACACTGCATGCATCTCTTTGTCAGCTTCTCCATCACGATACAGAGTTCCGGCGATATGTATAAAATCATGTATGTGTGCTTACATCTTCCGGCATCTGGACAAGAGTTCCCTCAACGCCTCGTTCGGCAAGTTGGAAACAAGCTTGCAGGTCATCGTTCATACAAACAACTCGGGCCGTGTGCCTTGTTTCTTCAGTCTCAGCGCTGCTCCTCTTGGGGCAGTCAATAAAGACAAACGGCTCCCTCTCCCCATCCCGCTTGGCCAGGCTCGACACGGCATGAGAGTCACCGGCAATCAGCATGAAGCCGAAGCCAGTATTGCTGGGATTGGTCTCGCCCGCTTCAGCTGCAGAGCCAATGTTTATAAGTCCGTAGTTGATGGTGGTGCTGTTGGAGGGGACATAGCCGCTTGGAAAGAGATAGTCCAAGGGGACGAGGCTGAAGTTGGCTGCGGTGACGTTTTGGTAGGATGTGCCTACGACAGCCGTCAGGGTATCTAGATTGCCGTCATCGAGATCAATGGCCCAAATCATTAAACCGGATATGCCCAGTTCATTGGCATACTTGATCTTGGCCGCGAAAATGGTGGCGCTATTATATTTTTACTTAGGGGTAGAGTGTTGAAACCGCCAGAACGCAGATGGCAGCCAGTAATAGTGAACAACTTACGAAAGCCACTGGTTCCCCTCATAGACCATGTACTCTACGCCAGCTGTTGTGTCGGTGTACGGCGTGGCCCCCGTGTCTGCGATGACCTGCATGATTTCTAGACAGAAGCCCAACTCATCAGCACTGTTTCTCCAGCCATTTCTCTCTCTCTCTTGTGATTACATGGAACTCACCGCGATAAGAGAGGATACCAGCCGTAGCGGTACAAGGACCAGGAGAGCCAGCAAATTTAAAGGCGCATCCGGGCTGCCAGCACGTTGGATCAGCAAGCGTGTATTTGCGGCCATAGAAGCCGAGACCAAGGACTATATCTGAGGGGTCAATATCGACTCTCCAGAACTAAGAAGAAGAGAGAGAGAAATTTAGCAGAGTAAACCGGAGACGGGCGAGAGGCAGAAACTTTGAAGACTTACAAGATCCAAAGCAAGCTCAATCTCAGTCAGATTGGTGTGCGCAAACACTTCTTTTCCAATATAGAAGTCGGAGGCATCTCACACGCCATGGAGATCATACGACATGAATTTGATCCAATCGGCGAATTCAATCATGCTGGGGAGATCAAAGTATTGCAGGTACCAGTAGGAGCTTGGCGCGGTAAGGTAATGATATAATCCTTTCCACTCGCCGTCATGGCCGCCCGCAGGTCCTTGAGGAACTGAACATAGTTGGCCCCGTCATCAGCGTGGCCACCACGATCAGTGGCTCCAGGGTACTCCCAATCAAAGTCGATTCCGTCGTAGCCATACTCGCCCTGCCAGGCAATGATGTTGGAGATGAAGGTGGCGCGGTTGGTCTCGCTAGATTCCATGTCGGAGAAGATTTCCTGGGAGGCGCCGGGATTGGTAAAGGTCCAGCCGCCAACGGAGATGATGATCTTGATGTTGGGATTCTTAGATTTGACGTTGCCGACGTTTTGGTAGAGGGTTGGGGAGATGCCAGGCAATGTGGTAAGGTCAAAGCCAGAGGTGATGTAGGCAAAAGCCACGTTGAGATGTGGAAGCAGAGAAGCTGGAATAGAGCCAATAGGCATGGTACCCTATAAGCCGTCAGTTTCAATATAACCAGGAATCTGGCCAAGAGCATAGGTATGCTCTCTCTCGTAGCTTACACATTCACTTTGTCCATTCCAGACCTCCCAGTAACCAATGATGCGCGACTGAGAATCACTAGGAGATCCCTTGGGAGCCGGCTGCGCGCAGTTGGACTGGCAGCCTTTGCCGCAGAATTTATTACGATAGTCTCTGATTTGCTAGCTGCGTCATGCTTGTACAAGCTTAGGCAGAAGGGATGTCAGCGTAGTAAGTACTCGATCAAAGGATTGGGGCTTGTAACAGAGAAAAGCGCTCTGTCATGCCAGACGTCTCTCCCCAGCCATATCGCGCAAAGATTCTAGCAATGGCTGATAATTGATGTCCATCTCCTTCCTGTCTTTCTCTTCACTCACTTCTGCCCCCTTGTCCTCTATCTGTGTGTCTACAGCATCTCGCTCTCTCTCTCTCTTTATTACATGTCTCTCATTAACAATCACTCTTTTGCTCGTTTTTGCTTCATTACACTTCTCTCCTTCAAAAACGAGAGGAACGAGAGCAGAGCTAGATTATGATTCCAGCTCTCCTCTTCTACCTCTTCGCAGCGGGCAGTGGCGTGTTGGCTGTCCTCGTTTCTCCTCGAGATTCGGCCGATGGTCTCGCCGGCACCGTGAGCACCAGAGCCTCTTGCGCATCCTACGAGGTCCAGAGCAATGACACGTGCTTCACAATTGCTTCGGCCACGAATGTGACGTGGGCGCAGTTGACCGCGTGGAATCCCAGCCTTAGCGGAACTTGTTCGTACGTGATCCAGCATTTATACAAATACAATATGTAAGCTAAGCTCCTCAACCGTAATAGCAATATCCAGAGTCTCAAGAGTGTCTGCGTCAGCAACCCTTCTGGCAGCTACTCCATTCCGACTAACACCAACGGTATGAACTCATCTTTTCTCTTTTTTCAGGCCCAGCCTCCACCGCCATGGTTGATATATTATACATAGACAAGAAGAAGCAAAGTCTGATAGACCATTAGGCACGGTGGGCATTGTAACCACGATAGCGTGAGAACTTGTTCTACCTTTTATGATGCCGAGGATATAGAATTACTCACTTTCTCTCTTTCTTCGATGCTACAGTGCCATTCCATCGCCAACTGTGAGCGGCACCAACAGCAAATGCGGTCAATGGGCTCTCGTCAACAGCGGAGATGACTGCAGCACCATTACGGATCAGTATTCCATCGACCTGACGGACTTGTGAGTTCATCCTGATTCTAGTCATATAGAAACCCCCATGATACTGACTGTTACGTTCCCCTCAGCATCTTCTTAAACCCTGAGGTCTGGCCCAACTGCACTAATTTGTATCTCAACAACTACTACTGCGTCGAGGCCGTCGGGTACATCTCAACCTACCCTGGCTATCTGACCACCTCGACCACCTCGGCGCTCAACCAGACGTCGGCCACATCCTTGCCGTCCAGCAACGGCAATCCCCTGACCAACTTTACGACGTCGGCGCAGCTTATTCCCTTGGCGAATGGGACTCGTTTCTATTGTGCCAACTAAGGATTTACTGAGACTGGGGCTAGGGAGCTTACGCAATGCCTCAGCACCGATCACTACATTGCAAGCAATCTTTCACTGACCATCCATGTTTGCCTTTAGCTACGTATGGTTCGATAGCACTGCCGGCAACCCCGGAGCCGACTGCTGGAATCTGGCTTTTTCTTATGGCCAGACACCCGAGGAACTCGTCCTCTGGAACCCGTCCTTGGCCAACAACAACGCCTCTGACTCCTCTGCTATATCTGTTCCTAGCGGCGCAGACCTGGTCGGTGCTGCCGCTGCTACTGCCACTGCTGCTACAAGTGTCAGTACCTCGAACAATGTATACAACTATCCCTGCACGTTGTCTGCCAACAGCTCTTACTGCGTCAACCTGGTAACGAGCACAATCGCCAGTGAGTTTCTGTCTTATTACCCTTAGCTCTCTCTCTCTCTCTCTCTCTCTCTCTCTCTCTCTCTCTCTCTCTCTCTCTTTGTGGATGGTCCTTCCAGCCCACAATATACTGATTTTGAACAGCGTCTGCTTCCGCCTTTGTCATCGTGACGCCTACCCCCGTTGCGGCTGGGGAGTCTCAGAACTGCACATCTTGGTTTGCACCCACACCCGACACCATCTGCGCCAACATCCTCATCGCGTTCCAAATCACCATGGCTGAGTTCTATACCATGAACCCCAGCGTCGGCACCGACTGTTCAGGTCTCAACGCTGGAACTTACTGCTGCGTGTCCACCAATCCAGGAGGACAACTGCCCGCATTCACTGATACAGGTAGCGGGACGCTCAGCTTCGTGACTACCTTCTCTGGCTGGGTATCTGAGACGACCCCGACAGCCAAGCCCCTTGGAGTCGTGACACCATCGCCCATCCAGACAGGCATGGTCAACAACTGCAATAAATTCTACAATATCCAGTCTGGCGATTCCTGCGCTGCTATCCAGTCTAGTTATAGCATTACCTTTACTCAGCTCTATAGCTGGAATCCAGCTATTGGATCTAATTGCCAATATCTAGATGTAGGCGACTACATCTGCGTGGGAATCTCGTAAGAGCTGTGTATATCACGTAGTGGTTAAGGTAGCCAGTTGGCTGTTATGGCTGAGCTCGCTGGTGTATCCAAGAATGACGACGCAAAGCTGGGATGAAGATGTATATGTATCTTACAAGTCAGCACTATTACCCTCTTATCTAGTCTACACGTTTTTCTCCATCAAGGTACACCAGATGCATCTTTTAACTCCTATCAATACTCATCTCTAATTCCATGTACATTCGCAACCTTGTAGTAAATCGTCCATCACGCAGCAGTGACGGCCTTGAGCCACAAACAAGCTTAATCTTGCATAATGAATGTCTTCGTCCCCCGATATGTCCACAGCAGGCTGATATGTTCCCTCCCTCATGATGGTGCTATGCTCTACGACATTCACCTCTCTCTTTTGAGAATGCCGAGCCGTATAAGCTCTTCAGAGCCCATGGTCGGTCGCGTATACAAGGGCAGGAAGGCTAGGTGCACCATGTACGTCCCAGGTGCTGGGCGATCGAAAGTTGCGTTGGGAAACGGGTTTTGATCCCTCTCTCCGTGGATGTACTTGGTGACAGCGTCATTCACGTCGTAGTAAGGATGAGGAGGTCGGCGGTTCGCGAACGTGAACCGAATGATGACCTTGGGCCGCTCTTCCTTGATTCTATCACCCCAGCCAAGCGTATTGCGCATCCCGTCCACCAAGCTCTGGTAACCAACGTTTCTGGGCCTGAAGTGCAGAAAGCTGAGCTCCACTGAGCGAAGTGTCTTGGGCAGAGCTTTCAGCAGGGACAGCATGTCTTCTTGCCTTACGAGAGCCCTTGAAAGCCCAAAGTGATTCAGGTTCTGCCACTTGTCGACTGGGATGAAGGTGAGTGGCGGCGGAATAAAGTCTTCCTCGGTAAGAGGTCTCTGCCCTTCCACAAAGTTGGTGACAGTACGGAGGCTGAAACTGTGAGGGTCCTTTACGGCGCTCAGTGCGCGTTTCAGCATGCTATTCCGCAAGCATGGCCATCCGCGGACAGTTTGCTGCTCACAGAGGAGGTCTAGGTCGAGACGTGTAAAGCCAGGGCGCTCGATCACCTTGACGAGATTGTCATACTCCTCGCTCCTCTCCTCGAAGATGTGCGCATTCAGCCCAGTGTGAAGATGGTGTGCATCGAGAACCAGTTCCGGGATGGTGGCTTGCTCAGACAAGTTAGCCAGCTCACGCGTTACAATACAGAAACCTCTCCATTTGGCTTTTTCCTCTTCGTCACTCCATGGTTTGAGCTGGTAAGTAAGAAGGTTATAGCCGTGCGGGATCGGCCATCCACGGGGGATCGGATACCAGAAGCCCTTGGGAAATGCACGGATCATAGGAGTTTCATAAAGGGGATAGAAAAGGAAGCCGTGAGCCGCTGGAGTGATGGTGATTCTCTGTAACGATGAGAACCTAGTCAGCCCATATCTGAGAGCGCTCTCGTCGGCGCCTGTTTCAAGGACTTGGTCCTGCTGCTCGAGAAGCTCTTGGTAGTGCTCCCAAGATTTCGTGAGGGACATCTGAGCGTCCAACTGTGACTTGATGGCGAGGATGTCTGGGCGGTCCGCGTCGTTGCCGATGTAGTACTTGATGACATCCATCTCGTTTCCGCACTCATTCTTAAACCACCAAGGGTATGTCCCATCTAACCGTGGCTCATCTAACCCGGGTCCTTCCTCTAGCAGCCAGTACCTCCAAGTCAGCTCGGCGTCGTCATTGCGAACGTGTTTGGCCAGCTGAGCATCGTCCCACACAATCTCAGTGATCCTCTCGCGGAAGACCGGGTGGTCCGCGATGGCCAGAAACACCTCCACATTACGGGGATTGGCCGAGAGGAACACGCGCTCTAGCCGCAGAGGAGCTCGCCGGCATATGCATTTGGAGGCTAGTCGGAGATTCTTGATGTCGCGGTTGGCCAGGTACGTCGTTACGATCATGAAGACCTCGAGAGGGAGCTTCTCAAGCTCAGACTCCGCTGCTGGCGCCGCTGTTGGCGGGTGGGCGCTCACGGGCGATGCTGCTTGTGCTTTGGAGGAGGCGGACATGTTCAATATTAAAAGCGGTCCAAGAAGCTCTACGGATATCAATTCTGAGGCGACAGACTGCTTTTTCCCTGTGGGCGAGAAGAAAAATGCAGCGATGACAAACCAACACAAGACTGTGAGACCAGCAGGTTGCTAAAGTCAGTGGATTTCTCGCGCGGTGGGCAGTGCCGATGATCTTACCCTACAGTAAAAAAGTGCTACTAACAAACTTACCTAGGTGTGTGGTTTTAAGATTGGCAACTGCCTTAGGATTTCGAGTCAAATAATTACGCATGAGTGTGCTCTTTCCCTATAATTCTCCAAGGGGGTACAAACAAAAAAAAAAAAAGAAAAAAAAAAAAAAAGAGGGGTTTTATAATGTTACAAGCTGGCCAAGAGGAGAGTGGTAGAAGCTCCATAGCTAGGGCATTACAGGTACTTCTTCTTCTACACTGTACATCTTCTTGGTCGCTTCTATACAGCTTAAATGACGCTGCACCGTTGCCAAAAGACTTGGCTCCCCCTCCAACGAAGGGGCCGTTATGGAAAAAAAAAAAAAAAAAAAAAAAAAATACATCATCATCAACAGCGATCACGAAATTTTGAAACAACAGCACCAGGACAGAGAAACCCTCCTGCTTCTGAGAGCAAAGGCCTCTACCAGTAAGTATGCTCCCCCAGCGTTACTTAACTCATGGACGTCTAGGTGCGATTGCGATCAGCAGTATGTAGGACAAGGTCAACAACATCATGGAGAGCACGCCAAACATTTGTGGGCGTGTGCACTTCTATTTGGGGCATTGCGAAGCGGGCTTTCGGCTGTGTTCTGTCTCTGTGTCTTGTTTCGTCTCTCTCTCTCTCTCTCTCCCTCTCTTGCGGTGGGTATAGCACAGGACATGTATTTTGTCTTGAAGACTTCTGGGCCAGATTCCGTTTCACTTATGGTCCACTCTTCAAAATAGACCTAGGGCTTTGGCGGCGTGCTTGACGTGGTCGGCGCCGAAGGTGGAGATGAAGAAGTAAGAGTGATCGTAGCCCTGGTGGTTAGATGTCAGTGTTCGCGGCCACACAGGTTACGCCTTAAGTCAGTGGATCAACATACATCCTGGTAACGAAGCTCGAGTCCCTCCAGGTCAGCCTCCTTGACAGCCGTTTCAAAGTTCTCCGGAAGCAGCTGGCCCTGTTTATAAAAGTTGTCATCCGTGCCCTGCGGGAATGTCAGTCCACGAACCTCAGTCCCCTCACTTTGCGAGCATATATGGCTGTCAACATACCACGTCGATCAGGCAGTTCAGTGACCCACCCTTCCAGCTCTTGACCAGCTCCGTAGCGTCATGCTTCTTCCACACCTCACGGTCCTCGCCAAGGTAACCTTTAAAGGCCTTCTGGCCCAATGGGCAGAAGGACGGGTTTGCGATGGGGGCCCAGGCGCTGACGCTCTTATACCTTCCCGGGTACTTCAGATACAAAGTGAGCGCACCGTGACCGCCCATCGAGTGGCCGGCGATAGACACACGGGACATATCTAGCTCCTTGATATACTCGGCCAGCAGCGCCGGCAGCTCCCTGGTGATATATGCCTCCATCCTGTAATGATTCGCCCAAGGCTGCTGTGTGGAGTTAATGTAGAACGATGCCCCGCTGCCAAAGTCGTCAGCGTCGTGCTCGCCCGGGAGGTTGGTACCGCGCGGCGAGGTGTCCAGGTAGAGCAGGGCGAGGCCAAGCGGCGCGGCGTGGGCGTGCAGGAAGCCCTTCTCAGTGACGTTGTCGGGACTGCAGGTCAAGCCTGACAGGTAGATGAGGAGGGGCGCGGGGTTCTCGACGGACGCGCCGGGCGGAATGAAGAGAGTGAAGTTCTGGTTCGAGCGGGTTTGGAAGGCCCTGTGCGACAACTTGAGGAAGCGCCCGCCAAAGGACTTGATTGTGGCGTTAGTGGTGAAGCCACCCATGGTTGGCGTGGCGAAGAGCTTGCAGAGGAGGAGGTCGGAGGGCAGTAGGTGAGAAGAAGTGAGGAGACTGGGATATTCAATTTAGACTTGGACTTTTACGAGAGGAAATGAAACAAAGTCAAGGCCATTGAGGCGTGAAAACAAGGAAGAGAGATGGGAAGAAAGGTCGGGCGTTACAAGAAGGGTCTTTGTGGTGGGGTGTATTAGTTAATAATTAGTATACAAACATCAGGCGTAGGGCCAGTGTAAACCGAGCTGGGCACCTAATAGCCGCCTATATAACGACACCTATTTGCAATGCCCTGCTTAATCCAACTTAGCAAATTGGCGGACCCGACTGATAGCTTAGATAGGTAAAGTTGAACAGGTACACTGGGTTATAAAAGCTTATGTTAGTAGAATAGTTTATAGTTATTAAATTACCAAGTATTTAGTTTACTACTACTATAATGGAATTCCTTACTGTTGTTAGGCAGTAATGCCTAAGCGTTAGAATACAAGTGAACATCCTAAAATTTACTGTCCACGTATTTTTTTTTTCTACCCTAAGTTATAATAATAGATATACAAGTGTTACATATGTGTCCGACTAATGTATCTGTTTTCATTCGGTACTAGTCACATATTTGGTTCGCCCTGTATTACTTGGTATATAGACACCTCAGTAGGGTGTGGCGGGACGGTATCGAGCTATACCAAAAGTTCCAACAGGGTTCCAAGGTGCCCGCTAGAATTTAGAAGCCCCCATTTCTGCAGTATACAAGGGGCCTATATATGCGCTTCAGTCCCCTTATTGTTATCTTTATTGCAGATCTATCTTTTTTTTTTTTTTTTCATATGAAGCCCATGTGAATGTAGTTACCGTACCCTACGATATACCAAAGTTCAGCAAAGTGATAAGGGCATGAGAGTTGCATGTATTCTGATGCTTGATTGAAAATAAGCATGGATAGGCCACCTGGCAAGCGGGAAAGCAAGTTTTCAGGGAAAGCCGCAGATGCTGATGCTACCTACCGGTCGGTCGCTGGACGCGAGGGACTCAAATCGCGCCTTGATGGTAATGAAGAAACCAATGACAGCGTTCTCGCGCTGCCAGAATCACCTCATCACGAATCAACGCTTGCCGGCTTAAAATTAGATGAGACGCAGATCATCAAGGCTCAGCTTGACTCACCCAATGTCGGCGTAAATTATTTTACGCTCTATCGTTATGCAGACGTTTGGGATTGCCTCATCATCGCTATCAGTGCTCTTTGCGCTATTGCTGCTGGTGCTATACTTCCTCTATTATCTGTATGTAGATTGCTACAGTGATCCCCCCCTTCATGTCTCTCTCTCTCTATGTGTTTACTGACCTGAAGTTAATTGCGCAGATACTGTTTGGGCAATTAACATCGGCATTTCAGAGGATATCTCTTAATGCCATAGAGTATCATGATTTTGAGGCGCAATTGAATAAGAATGTTCTGTACTTTGTCTACATCGGCATTGCCGAATTCGCAACCGTCTACGTATCGACCGTAGGTTTTATATACACCGGAGAGCATATCACTCAAAAAATTCGGCAAGAATATCTCAAAGCTATTCTTCGTCAGAATATTGCCTATTTCGATAATCTTGGAGCTGGTGAGATTACCACACGCATAGCCGCTGACACCAATCTCATTCAAGATGGCATATCTCAAAAGATTGGCCTTACTCTTACAGCAATTGCAACATTTATTACCGCATTCATCATTGCCTATGTTAAATATTGGAAACTGGCCCTCATCTGTACATCAACAATTGTATGCTTGCTACTGATCATGAGTGGAGGTTCTAATTTCATTATTCGTTTCAGTAAGCTGTCGTTTCAAAGCCTTGCCATCGGCAGCACTGTTGCCGAAGAAGTCATAAGCTCTATCCGAACGGCCACCGCGTTTGGAAGCCATGATAGACTCGCACGACAATATGATTCATATTTAATAGCAGCTGAAAGATCCGGTATCAAAATGCAGATCATCCAAGCGGTCATGATCGGCTCTCTTTACGCTATAATGTTCTGGAACTATGGTCTTGGATTTTGGCAAGGATCGCGCTTTCTAGTCAATGGGGAGGCCGACGTTGGCCAGATCTTGACCATCCTTATGGCTATTCTCACCGGTTCTTATTCGCTAGGAAACGTCGCTCCGAACAGCCAGGCTTTCAATAGCGCTGTGGCGGCCGCAGCCAAAATATACAGCACTATTGATCGCCAATCGCCTCTTGATCCGGTCGCTGAAGACGGAGAAACGCTCAAACATGTTGAGGGTACCGTTGAACTACAAAACGTAAAACACAGATATCCTTCTCGACCTGATATCCTTGTGATAGATGACATAAGTGTGCTCATTCCTGCTGGTCGTACAACTGCACTTGTGGGACCTTCTGGCTCTGGGAAGAGCACTATTATCGGTCTGGTAGAACGATTTTACAATCCCGTAGGCGGCGAGATCCTCCTGGATGGGCATAATATACAGTCCTTAAACCTTCGGTGGCTTCGTAACCAAATCTCGCTCGTTGGACAAGAGCCTGTCCTTTTTTCCGCTACGATTTTTGAAAACATAAAGTTTGGTCTGACCGGCACTCCATTTGAGAATGAGCCTGAAGAAGCGAAACAAAATCGGATTGAAGAAGCGGCCAAGATGGCCAACGCACACAAATTTATTACTTCTCTGCCGGATGGGTATGGCACGCATGTTGGGGAACGAGGCTTCTTGCTCTCAGGCGGCCAAAAACAGCGAATTGCTATTGCTCGTGCGATCGTTGGAGACCCGAAGATTCTATTACTGGATGAAGCCACGTCGGCGCTAGATACCAAATCTGAAGAAATCGTACAAGCCGCTCTCGACAAAGCTGCCCAGGGGCGCACCACTATCACAATTGCACATCGACTATCCACCATAAAAACGGCCGATAATATTGTCGTCGTAGTTGATGGTAAGATCGCAGAACAAGGGACTCATGAAGAATTACTCTCTGCACAAGGCGAATATTTCAACCTCGTGGAAGCCCAGAAGTCTGGCAACCTTAACGAAGCCCAACGCAAGAGAAAAGCGTTTGTGGAAAAAGAAGAAGCCGCAGAATCCGGTATTTCTATAAACAATATTTCCAGGGTCCCAACATCTCAAAGCGGAGTATCCGAGACGACGACGTACAATGAAAAGTCAATGGCAATACTCAGGCAGCAAAATTTGGCTAATCAATCAATCGTCTCTCAGACTGAAAAAATGACCGAGGCTGAAAATTATCTATTACCATGGAACCTGATCAAGTTCACCGCGTCTTTCAATCGGCCTGAGCTCATATTGATGATCATTGGCCTTGCCTTTGCAATCTTGGCTGGCTGTGGCCAGCCCTCTCAGGCTGTTATCTATTCCAAGGCGATCAATACATTGGCACTACCACCGCCCCTTTACAAGAAGCTCAGGCGGGATGCCAATTTTTGGTCTCTCATGTTATTTATCCTCGGTATTGCCCAATTTGTCCTCTTTTCTATACAAGGCGTCTGTTTTGGAATCAGCTCAGAAAGGTTACTTCGCCGCACTAGGAGCAAAACTTTCAGGGTTATACTACGACAAGACATTACTTTTTTTGACGAACATACCACTGGTGCTCTGACATCCTTTCTCTCCACTGAAACCAAATACCTGTCAGGCATCAGTGGAGTAGTACTAGGCACTATTCTAATGGTGTCGACGACGCTGACGGCATCAATGGTCGTTGCCCTAGCCATTGGATGGAAACTGGCTTTAGTATGTATCTCCATCGTGCCTGTACTCTTATTTTGTGGCTTTTGCAGAGTCTCGATGCTTGCTCGATTCCAAGCCCAGTCCAAGAAGGCCTACGAAAGGTCCGCCAGCTACGCTTGCGAGGCAACCTCGGCTATCCGCACAGTGGCTTCGCTCTGTCGTGAAGACGATGTTTTCGCCGCCTACAAAGCCCAGCTAGATGATCAAGCACGAACTAGTTTTTTTTCCGTGCTGAAGTCCTCGATTTTTTATGCGTTATCACAAGCACTTACTTTTTTTTGCATGGCCTTGGGATTCTGGTATGGTGGCACACTACTCGGTAAGCACGAGTATACCATTTTCCAATTCTTCGTCTGCTTCAGCGAAGTCATATATGGCGCTCAAGCCGCAGGCTCAGTCTTCTCCAACGCTCCAGATATGGGAAAAGCCAAGAATGCAGCTGCTGAGCTGAAAAACGTCTTCGACCGCAAACCCTCGATTGACGTATGGTCTAAGGAAGGCGATAAGGTCGACAACCTTGCAGGATCTATTGAATTCCGCAACGTGCACTTCAGATATCCTACACGCCCCACACAGCCCGTGCTTTCTGGTCTTAGCCTGACGGTCAAACCTGGGCAGTTCGTGGCTTTGGTTGGCGCCAGTGGATGTGGGAAGAGTACAACGATTGCGCTGCTTGAACGCTTCTACGATACACTTTCGGGCTGTATATATGTCGACGGCAAGGATATTTCACGCCTGAATGTCAATTCATATCGAAGTCATCTTGCTCTCGTCAGTCAAGAGCCAACGCTTTATCAAGGCACTATTCGCAGCAATATTCTCCTCGGCAGCAACGATCTGAGCGTGACGGAGGAGCAGGTGATAAAGGTTTGTAAAGATGCCAACATCTATGACTTCATTCTTTCGCTCCCGTACGTATTCCCTGCGACCCAACCACTCTTATTTCCCAATTGTAATTTTGCTTTTGTTGACTAGTATTACAGAGAGGGCTTGGACACACTGGTTGGTAACAAGGGTGGCATGTTATCCGGTGGACAGAAACAGCGTGTTGCCATTGCCCGGGCGCTTCTTCGAGATCCAAAAATCCTTTTACTTGATGAAGCAACCTCGGCTCTTGACTCGGAGTCAGAGCGAGTGGTCCAAGCAGCTTTAGATGCTGCGATGAGAGGCCGCACAACCATCGCTGTGGCTCATCGTCTCAGTACGATTCAAAAGGCCGACGTCATTTACGTATTCGATGAAGGTCGTATTGTAGAAAGCGGAACTCATCATCAGCTAATAAAACAGAAGGGTCGCTACCATGAGCTGGTGTATCTGCAAAACATCGAAGATTCGGCCTAGGAGTGTCTTATTTAGCGTTTGCTGCAATATATTGGTGGCTCAAATACAATACCATATCTCAACCGGCTAACAAGCATGTCAATTATCACTTTGTTTAAATCCATTATAAATACATCTTGAGGTATACTCGGGCATATTCTCTTATTCCTACACCGGTACTTCCGCTTCGGAGAGTTTTAAAGCGGCTTAGCTTAAACACAGTTGAGTGATATACCTAATGAGCAGCAGGTGTGGGCATATGTACCGTTACGTACTTTTAGAACGACAGACAACCAGCAGTATTGGCTACATTTTCAACCAACACGCCCCATTTCCCTATTTGCACGTAGACTTTTTCCAACAGCATCCTGTACGATTTTTGGAAAGCTGTTTTCCGCGAGATAGTTAATGGCTTTCTCCGTGCTTCCTCCTGGAACACAAACATCTTTCCTTAATGTATGTATAGACCTATCTGTTTCCTGCGATAACAACCCGGAGCCCACGCAAGACTGAACGATCAAACTGCGGGCAATATCTGTCGGCAAGCCATGGGATTCTGCTGCAGCAATCATGGATTCGATAAGATAATAAAAATGTGCCGGGGCGGAACTGACAAGAGTTAGCACAGAATATATAGCATACCTATTTGCAAAACGTGTAGGCTCGTTTCCGTTCCAATTATGCACGTCATGATCTCTGCATATTCGGCATGTTTTGCATCCACAAAGCAATAGAATTGGAAAAAAATATGCAACATACCCAGATATTGCTGCGACTACATCGAGTAGAGATTCCTGAGGAAGGACGCTAATTGCTGGAGATACCTCGCGGAAAACGGCGGCGACAAGCTCTATCCGTGAGAGTGCTCTGTCGCTTGGAAATAAAGCCGTGGCTCCTTGACGACACATAACAGGAGTATTAGGCATTGATCTTACAATTGGAGTTTCTTCAGGAAGCCAGCTCTGGAGCTGAGCTACTGAAATTCCAGGACACATTGTAACCACAGTTGGCCGTGATGCTACATCTAGAGTTTTAATGATGCTAGCCAACTCTAGGCAGATTTTTGGCACATCTATTGGGAGAGTACAGATAAGAACAACATGAGAGTCGGATTGTTGTGAGGTGACCGTGCTCCAAATGGCCGGGTCCAGATTATTATTCGTAACAGTAGCAAGAGGAAACTTCGCTTTCAGTTCGTCGATCTGCTCCCATCGACGAGCTGTAACTGAGATTTTGCATCCATCTCTCCAGCCACTAGTTGTCGAATAAATCCCACTTATGAGGGCCTGTGCAAGACATCCGCCTCCTATGAATGTGAGTTGATTAGGCGTTGACTTTTCAGATTCCATAGCTCTCAAATTGGGTTGTGTCAAAGTCTCATCCGGGAACTATTTGAGTGTATTAGGCGCAGAATTGTTCAACAAAGTAATATCAAAAATCTTCAAGATACCCTCTATGATAACTCTTCAGTAATGTGTGCTGACTTGATATTAAGACAAATGACTTAGTAAATGAATACCCACTTTTTTAGTGCTTATAGCTGGGCGCGATATACTCAATGCGAACGATGTTTCGTATTGCAGTTTCCTGATCTTTACTTCAACAAAAGAGAGATGCACTAAAAAGTCTTAATTTACATATTCGACTATGTATCATCTAATGACTCGCTTATTGAATAGCGTAATAGTCTTGATTCGGCCAAAATCTTACTGTTCATGGGGGTCGTTCTAAATGCCAACCATGTAAGTAGTATTGCAGTACAGGGGTAAAGCGAAGGGTATCGAATCGATGGTCTAAAGCTACGCTTACACACGTCGTCTCCGCAGCTCCTGGGCTTTAACAAAGGTTCCTCCATTGCTCGAGAGAAAAGATCCTTTCCCAACCACCTCCCTTGGATAATAGCCCCGTACTACTCGTATACGAAATCTTGGAGAAGCGTGAGATATCTTATTTTCTACCTATCGGCCAACTATAAAGGCGGATCTCCACATAGGGAAGAAGAACGACAGGGTTCCATAAACAAAGCTCGGATCACCACGACAAGAAAGAAAATATTTTAGGTGGTAATGGAATTTTCAGATAACGGTTGACAATGCCCGCACCAGATGATGGCCCAGAGTGTTCACCTCTCATACAGGCATCTGATGAAGATACAGGGAGCAGAGAGCAACAGAAAGCAGACATCTTCAAATGGGGCAAAGTTGCTATTCAAAATGTCGTTTTGGCAGCAACTTTTCTCGTCCTATATGCATTCGCCGACATCTTGAGATATATATCAACAGTTCGTCTTGTCGAACTTGGCATTTGTCGCGAGCATTTTCTCCAAAGCGACCCCCAATCTGAAGAATATTATCGCAACATTCCAGAGCATCTCTGCAAGCTATCAAGCATTCAGCAGCGGCTCGCACACCTACGTGGCTATTTGGCAGCGTTGGAAGCAATTGTTGGCCTAGTCTTTACACTCCCATACGGCCTACTTGTTGACCGCTTTGGAGAGCGCCTGGTTGCCGGGATCAACGTTATAGGATATTTGCTCTCCTGCGCATGGATTATCGTGGTTTGCTACTGTTGGCAGTTTTTCCCCATATGGAGCGCCGTGCTAGCACCGCTGTTCAGGATAATTGGTGGCGGATCACCGATTCTCTCATCAATCATATACTCAATTGCAGCGAAAAGTACTCCGGATTCCAGCAGGTAAGCCCCCACGCCAGCATCTAATTTGGGGCTATGGACACTAACTGTACCCACAGATCTCTGTGTTTCTTTTTTTTCATGGCTGCACAGCTCCTGACCGAAATCATATCAATCATGGTAGCGGCGCAATTACTTGACCACAACCTTCTATTTACGCCCATGATTATAAATTTTCCTGTCAGCCTTTTATGCCTTGCCACGCTTTCTATCATCCGCCCCTGCGCGACTCATCCTGCCGCTCCACTACCAAGAGATGGCTACGAGTCGGTGAGAGGATCAGCAACAAAGGTTCTTGGGTCTATTCGAGGCAGCAGCCACGTTCTTTCGGAACTTTTGCAAGACAGTAATGTTGTTGCACTACTTGCTACAGTCCCTGTGGCCAAGCTCGTGAACCCTGTTACCGAACTAATGCTTCAGTATATTCCTAAAAAATTTGACCTATCGCTTGCATCAGTCAGTTACAGATCCACATCCTTCCTTTTACGTTGGCCTATTTTCTCACTGGTAGCCAGGCTAGTCGAGCGTTGTCTATTCAAGCAATCGAAAGTTTGATCCTTCTCATCGTCATTTTACCAATCCTAAAGAAAGTTTTCGAAGTCAGGTTCCATATTGTATCTGCAAAAGCGGACCTATTCATTGCCCAGTATGGTTTTTTGTTCATGAGCGCTGGCTGCATCATTATAGCGTTATCTCAATCATTGGCGGCCTTTATTACAGGTCTGGATTATTTACTCGCTCAACTTACTCGCATCAGCTAACTGTAATCCCGCAGGGCTTTTCGTATTCACACTTGGTTGCAGCACACGGCCAGCTCTACAGTCTCTACTAACCGATCTAGTTAAGCGTGAGCATATCTCTGTTCTTTATGCTATTATTGCGGTTTGCGATGGTATAGGATCAGCCGCTGGTGCGTTCATACTCAACCGATCCTTTGCAATTGCCATTGGGTGGGATAATAAGTTGTATCTCGGATTGCCATTTGCTATCGGCATGGCGTGTTATATTCTTGGCTTCGTGGGATCTATGCTCGTTAGGGGCGATGCGCTCCTATTAAACCGGAATGGGTAGCTGGAGAACTGCTCTACGCAACCTCCTGAAACATTTTCAATGAATTCTTTCAAGATGGGTTCCTTCAAATTACATCTTATCCTATCCTACGAAGAATGCTAGTATGTTCCTGAGATTCTCATATGCTGAAACTCGCCCGCTGTCATAAATGACACATCTTTTGCTTTTGCTGTGTCGTGTAGCAATGGGCGTAAACTCGCCGCTCGATTAGGCTTCGCAAAATACGCAATAGAAAAGCGTTCGTCCACCGTATCTTGCATTGGTCTCGTCTGATCTTCCTGCGCTAATAAGGCAGGCAAGTGTACGCGATGTCGAGCGCTGCATAATCCGGTCCACATCTGCAGACAATCTCCCACATTGAGTATACATTCGTAACGCCCTCCACTCTCGATATCAACAAATTCACCACTGGACGGCAGCTCCATTTCTAGGGAAAACGTTAGCAGTTTCCTCATTAAGGCTAGCTTAGGCAAAGAAAGCGCAGGGAAAGTGGGGGAGATTTGCGCCAACTGAGAAACAAAATTGAACATAATTCTTACGCAATCCACCGACGTCGTCTTGGAACAATAATGTGATGGTGCCAAAGTCAGTGTGAGCTGCAATGCGAGTCGAGTGGGAAAATTCGCCACGTGGTACGGCAGGATAATGCGTCAAGCGCAGTTCGTTTGACTGCTCAGAATGCAGTTGACCCAGAGTCTGCCTGGGGAGCCCTAGGCCAACAGAAATGGCTTCAAGAATGGCTAGTTCAGCGCGATAGCAACTTAAAAAGAATGATGTGAAAGTGGGCTGAAATGCGTCGTGCACACCGGGTGGCGGCCATATGTTGCCGTAAAGTGCATCTTGTGGTGATCCAATGTCATACGATTCCTAGTCGAGCGAATTGGTTATCAGAGTGTGAAATCTGTGAAAGTCTGGTGGTGCTTGCTGGCAAACCTTCATATCCTTAAGCAGGGGCCTTGATACAGACGTGCCATGGTTTGAGACGGCAGAGACATTCTCAATGCCGAATGCACTGTAACCTCGGTGGGGGTTTGCCGTGGGAGGGTGGGGAGACTTCAGTTTCTGGTCCAAAGGCAGCTGAAAAAACTCTCGACTCTAGCGAGTAGTTAGCGTATGCTTTGCATTTCAATGCACACAATATTGCTCAACTGTCTCAAAGGCTCCGTCGATATCTGATGGCGGAACACCAATATTGGCCAATCTAGCAAAGCCAAACTGCTTCAAACTCGACACAAGTTGACGGCAAAAGCCCTCCCGCTCAGAGGGATTGGTGCTATAAAACTTGGAGAAATCAAGCCGCTCGAACATGGTTTGATGTTAGACAATGTAGGGCTATAAGATACTTTATTCTTCCTAGCTGTTCAAAAGCTATGGAGCATTGTAATAAAATTATTCGTTGTAAGAAGTCGTATTTAACATGCTATGGCTTCTAAGGGAGGCAATGTTACAATGACCTAAGTCGTGCCATGGTGTCGGGACGGCTCGGAACTAAGGCTGCATATCCTTTGCTAGTACGGAGTAGGTCCACGATCTTTTGGAAACTACACATGCTAGAGTACGGGGAAACGATTTGAACTGCCCCAAGGGGTATCACACCATGGTGAGTAACTAGTAGCCGCAGTAAACAGGTTAAAATCCATCCATGGGAGATAACATTGGTAATAGAAATCCCGGTAGTGCTGATTTTTGGCTGGATTGGGTCAGCACATGTTGCGGATGCGCGATAAGCACAAGGTGTCCTCCGCAGTTGCGTTTTGTGAGGCCCATATTATCTCCTTTTTGCAAAGGTAAAACATCACCTTGTAGTTTGTGGAATACGTGAATGTTTAGTCAAGGTGAAATCTAATGAATACGCACGGGGTTTAGCCTAGGATACTATATATATCAAAGTCACTAAGCTATAGGGTACAGAGCTCTCGCGGGCTGAACAATGACATTTACGTAGGCTATCTTATCCTCCACAACCTTTAGCTTGTTTTTACTAATATTCGCAGAAGCTTGCAGGTAAAACGCACCATATGCCGTGATTGTTTCTAAACAGACGCATGAGCTGGAACTTGAAGACTTATCTTCGCCTGGGAACAGCTCCGCAGATAACATGAAATCATAGTAGGGGCGTCTCATTATATCTCCATCTCAGTCAATAATACTGCAAGTATACAGCAACGAAGAACGTAAGCCAAGTTACAAGATTTGGTCATAATTGTACTTTCGAACATGTCTGAGACACAAGGCCTCGATAGCTCAGCTAAGGCCACGGCGGATGAGCAATTCGTCCCACCCAACTCTAAGAGTGATTCCGTGTCGAAACAAGAACTTGATCAGATATGGACTTGGAATGCTTCGATACCGCCTCCAGTGGAAGGTTGCGTTCACGATCTCATCAAGGAAATAGCTCGGAACCAGCCAGATGCCCTGGCGATTTGCGCCTGGGATGGTGATTTCACCTATTCTCAGTTGGACAACCTGGCTAACGAGGTCGCCCATCGTATTCTCGAATTTGGCATCGAACCAAAGTCGAACATACCGATTTTATGTCCGAAGTCACGATGGACTTGTATCGCAATGCTTGGTGTGATTAAAGCAGGATGCAGCGCGATCGCCCTGGATGGGACTCAGCCTGATACAAGATTGCGATCAATCGTCCACCAGACAAAATCTAGATTAATCGTTTCATCAGCTACTTATGCTTCAAGGGCAACTCTGTTGATGGATGTGCCAGTCCTTCAGCTTGATGACACACTATTGGAAGTTCAGGAATTCCCGAGAGAGCATTTATCTTCATTACCCTCTATTTTGCCATCCGATATTGTGTATATATCGTTTACGTCGTAAGTGGTTCTCGGCGGTTCTTCCCTTTTTATTTTCCTTTAGGAAACCTGGACGCGGTGCTTGTGTGAAGCAGGCTATAACAGCTCTCACTCTAAGTGTATCTCTAGCTTGTTGGATTGTATTATTGACACACATGGGGATTATATAGAGGTACGACTGGGCAGCCCAAAGGTGCCTGTATTAGCCACTCGAATGTTAGAAGTGCAGTTCACTACCAAGGCAAGAAGCTTGGATTTCACCGGGGAGCGCGTGTGTTTGACTTTGCTCCGTATTCCTTCGATGTAGCATGGAGCAACTTTTTGCATACGCTATGCGCGGGTGGCTGTCTCTGCATTGCTTCAGAGCCGGACATGGTGAACGATCTCTCGTCCGCCATAACGGCTTTCAAGGCGACCTTGATCAACATCACCCCGACTGTTCTGCGAACAATAAGTCCGATACCGCCAACTATTGAGACGGTGCTTCTAAGTGGCGAAATGCCATATCGGCAAAACGTGACCGAATGGGCTGGACGCGTGAGGCTGCTTAATACCTATGGACCTACCGAATGCACTTTCAAATGCGCCTTCTCCGTCATCAATCCATCCCAGGAGGGTCGCCCAGATATCGGTACCGGAGTTGGTTTCTCTACGTGGCTTGTCGACCCTAATAATAACGACCGGCTTGCTACTATAGGAGCAGTCGGGGAGCTGTACCTCGAGGGTCCATTAGTTGGCCAGGGTTACTTATCAGATCCTGAAAAGACAGCGATGACATTTGTCAACAATCCCCCATGGCTACTCGCAGGAAGTGGTAACCGAGCCGGCCGGCGTGGTAGACTTTACAAGACTGGGGATCTTGTGAAATACAAGCCTGATGGCAGGCTGCTATTTGTTGGCCGGAAGGATAACTCTCAGTTGAAAATACGAGGTCAAAGGGTCGAAATTGGTGATGTTGAGCATCATGTACGTGCTTGCCTTGACGACTCTCTTCCAATTATTGTCGACATTATTCAGCCCCTTGGAAGTGATAGCTTCTCTTTGGCTATGTTTGTCTCGACGAAAAATATGGAAACTGGACGATTCAAAAAATTACTGGATGGTCTTGGAGACAGGTTACGAGTTGTATTACCAGCTTTCATGATCCCCAGCATCTACCTCCCAATCGATGAAATCCCTGTCGCCTCTACAGGTAAAGTTGATCGCCGGTCATTGCGACAAATGGGAAGCGCTATGTCCTGGAATAAGATCATTGCGCTGCAATCAACAATTTTGTCCATTAAAGAATATTGCGAGCCTTCTACGGACAAAGAGAAGCAGCTCAGTACGGTATGGGCAGAGGTCTTATACTTGGACTCTGGCCTAATTAGCACAACAGACAACTTCCTTCGACTTGGAGGTGACTCTGTGGCTGCGATGCGTGCGGTTGCGAAGGCTCGAGAGTACGGATTGCCATTGACTGTTGCAGACCTTTTTAGGAGCTCAACGCTGAGAGACCTCGCTCGGATGACTGAGAAGCAAGCACTCAGCCACGAAGCTGAGGAGATCATGCCGTTTTCCATGCTGACTGGGACAAAGAACAAGACGGATATTTGTAAAGAGGCTGCAATCCTATGTGGTGTTGAAGTGGCCGAAATAGAAGATGTTTATCCTTGCACACCACTACAGCAAGGAATGCTCGCAATGACGAGCAGAGACGAGGGCGCGTCACATCCTGGAGGCGAATCTCCGAACTTGAGGATGGACTACGTTTCGAGAACCGTTTTCGAACTACCCGGAGATACTGATATTGAGCGGTTACAGGGTGCATGGGGAACTACCGTCACGAGCGCATCAATTCTTCGAACAAGAATCGCTGATCTATCTGGGGAAGGCCTTGTGCAGATTGTTGTTGCGGACAGTCGTGTGCAGCTGCAACAGTTTCAGCATATCAACAGCTTTCTGGAGCTAGCACAGCCCATGGGTTTGGGGACTCCCTTATGCCGCGCAGGCGTGATACGAGGTGACTCTCCATATTTCGTTTTGGAAATGCACCACGCCATATTTGATGGATGGTCCACAACACTTATTTTAGACTCCCTCGAGGCATCTTACCGACAAAATGGAGGAACATTGCAGCCCCTTGAACCCTTCCTGCCATTTATTAAGTATGTGTTGTCAGCAGACAGCCCAGAAGCAGCAACGTTCTGGAAGTCTCAGTTTGCTGAATCCGAGGCCACCATTTTCCCATCTCCTGGCTACGTATCAGATGAAAAACTCGACATAAGTCATGAAGTCACCGATCTGAAGTGGCCACGTAGCGGTATTACACCATCTTCAGTAATACACTCGGCACTTGCATTGTTACTTGCCTCATATACAAATTCGAACGATGTCAAGTATGGAGCCACTGTAAGTGGCAGACAGGCCCCTGTTTCCGGAATATATCGAATCGCTGGTCCTACAATTGCTACAATTCCGATACGGACGAAATTTTGTTGGGATTCTACGGTGGAAACTCTTTTACAACAGGTCCAGCAGCATGCCATAGAGCTCTCTACCCATGAACAGTTTGGCCTCCAACGTATTCAGCGCGCTCAAGAAGGTAACGAAGAAGCTAGCCAATTCCAAACTCTCCTGGTTATTCAGCCAGCTACACAAGGGACAAGTCAGAAAGATGATGGTCTCTTTTCTCATGCAAAAACCCTCAAACTTAATCCCAGAAAAGACATATTCAAGCAGGAGACAAATGATGCAGAGCGCGACAAGATACTTTTTAAAACCAAGGGAAGTGCGCATGAGACGTCCCAGTCACTTGAATTAGACACTAGGAGTGACTCTCAGCATACATCTACGTTCAGCCTTGTTACTAAAGATGGACAGGACGACAGCATGGGCATATACAACTCGTTTGGAATGCTGATAATCTGTCAGCTAGAGGATTCTGGATTAAAACTGAAAATAAATTTCGATTCAGGCGCGATCCGGCAGAAGCAAGCCCAACTTTTTGCGCATCAGCTGGAGCACTTGGTAAGACAGCTCAGTGGTGAACAAATGACAAAGTCACGATTGCGCAATATTGCCTCAAGCAGCGAAGGAGACCTCAAGCAAATATCCAACTGGAATATAACCTTGCCAGAGCTGGCCAATGGATTTATAACTGATTTAATCGACCAGCAAGCTGTAAACTCTCCAGATGCTATTGCTATTTCGTCATGGGATAGAATATTTAACTACGAGGAGCTGGAGAATGCTTCAAACCGCTTAGCGTGCCGCCTTCAACAAGAAGGAGTTGGTCCCGGATCTATTGTCATATTAAGCTTCGAGAAATCTTCTTGGATGGCTGTTAGCATGATATCTGCTCTGAAAATTGGAGCAGTCGTGCTACCGATGTCTTCGCCGACATCGAACAAACGAGCGCGAGCTATAGTCGAAAGCCTACAACCCACAATTGCGATTGTATCAAATTCTTCTGATGCATATCCGTTCCAAGACCTAATCCCAACTTTCTTTATCTCTGAATTGGTGCAGTTTAGCGATGAAGAATGGCTTCGACTACTTCCAACCCGTGAGAACCACTGCTCAGACCCGGCTCTCATATTGTTCACCTCTGGCTCAACAGGTACACCCAAGGCTATTCTGTGGACCCACAAAACCCTATCGAGCAATATTCAGGCGGCCAGAGATTCTTTCAATATCACAAATAGTAGCAGGGTATTCCAGTTTGCTGGATATGAATTCGACGTTAGCACAGTGGAAACACTTGCAGCATTATCTGTTGGAGGTTGTTTGTGCATACCATCTGAGTCAGATAGGACCAATCGACTATCTGGAGCTATCAATGATGCCAAGGCTAATTGGCTATGTTTAACGCCTTCTGTATCCGAAACTCTTGTTCCCACAGGACTGCCCTTGTTGAAAACTCTGGTGTTCGCGGGCGAAAAATTGCAACGTAAGACTGCTTTTAGGTGGATAGAGCAGCTCGATGCAGTATATAACTGGTATGGACCGGCTGAAGCTTCAGTCGCGACTTCATATTTGATTGACAAAAAGTCATGGAAGAATGGAATCATTGGCACAAGTAAATTTGGCGCGACTTGGCTTGTCGAGCCCAAAAATCCAAGTGTCCTAGCGGCAGTTGGTACAATTGCGGAACTGTGCATCGAAGGGCCTCTTCTTGCGAGCTATACGGGTAAAGATAGCCATATGTTAAACGAGAAAGCTTTCTTTTCTCCGTCTTGGCTTCGTCGCGGTACTTGTGAACCGACTCCACAGGGTAGACAACTCTATCGAACTGGCGATCTTGTCAAGTACGACGTTGACGGAACCATTCTCTTTATCAGCCGAAAGCAGGACTCGCAAAGAAAGATAAGAGGCCAGAGAATAGACCTGAACGAAGTGGAGATCTATGCTCAAACGTTTCTATTTGGAAAGCTTGACGTAGCAATTGTAGCCGAAATCATTTCTCCATCGGGTAGCGGCAACGATACTTTGGCTCTCTTTATTAGTCCCACGGGCACCGAGGCTCATGAGGAAGGCGTTGCAAGTTTCGTCAAGCGAGCCCTGCCGGCTGAAGAATTGGAAGCCGATCTGTCAAATCATCTGCCATCATATATGATACCAAGAGTCTATGTGTCTATCGAAAAAATTCCCATGAATCACTCTGGAAAGACTGACAGGAAGCGCCTGCGCTTTATCGGCAGCTCATTAACCCACGAACAATTGGCATCTATGCAGCCTTTACGCAAAGAAACACGGAAACCCTCTGGTGCTATGGAGACCAAATTACAACAGATTTGGTCCGAAGTCATTGGCATTGATAGTGATGCGATATATGCTAACGACAGTTTTTTCCGCTTAGGAGGCGATTCCATTACAGCCATGCGCCTGGTAGCATCCGCACGTAAACAAGGATATTTATTGACGGTTGCAGATATTTTCAAAGCGCCCCAACTTGAGAAAATGGCATTCAAGATTAAGCGCGATATTAGTGCTCTCGAGGAGGTAGTGCGTCCGTTTTCACTTCTCGGAAACGGCATTAGCGAGGCCGAAGGTCGTTCATTTGCGGCCAGACTCTGCTCAGTTTCGGAATCCCAAGTGATTGACATTTACCCTTGCACATCCCTACAGCAAGGTTTACTGGCTCTAGGAGCTAGGAAACATGGCCAATACGTTTCACGCAGTGTTTTAGGGCTGCAAGATGAAGTTGACACTGAGCGACTTCAACGGGCGTGGCTGGCTACAGTGGAAAAACTACCAATCTTGAGAACACGAATCATCGATATTCCTCGCCAAGGGTTGGTGCAGGTAGTTCTCGAGGCATCTTTTTTACGATCTGGCCAAGATGTGGAAGCCTATGTCCGGGATGATGAACTGGAGCCGATGGGTTTGGGGACAGAACTCTGCCGCGCCGCCATCATTGGTCGCAATTTCATATTCACAATCCATCACTGTACTTATGATGGTGACTCACTGAAGATGATTCTGGATGAGATTGAGTCACAGTACTACGGAAAACCTGGATTGGCTGTTACACCGTTCCAAAACTTCATCAAGCACCTAAGCCAAGTAAGCCATCAGGACGCATCTAAATTTTGGCAAAACCAGCTTGCAAATTTAGAACCTCGACAATTCCCGGTTCTACCATCTTCGGACTATCAGCCACACGCAAATGAAGATCTTGAGCACTCAATTTCACTGAAATGGCCACATACTGGAACGACACCGTCTACAATAATACGGTCATCTTGGGCAATTCTGGCTGCTCAATACTCGTCATTCAACGATGTAATGTTTGGACTGACAGTTAGTGGACGTCAAGCAAACCTCAAAGGCATAGAAAACTGTGTTGGACCAACCATATCGACAATACCTGTTGCGGTTTCGCTGAATTGGGGCGAAACCGTTGGAGAATTTCTTAATCGATTGCAACGTCAAATGATCGATACAACGCCCTATGAGCAGTTTGGACTACAAAACATTCAGAATCTATACAAGCATTTGGATTCTTCCATGATACAAACTCTGCTTGTGGTGCAGCCTGTAGCTGAAGGAAAGAGGCTGCATGAAGATAGCCTGTTGTTCAAAGCTCGAAGCTTCTCGGCAAATCTTACTACACAAGGCACTGATCCTTTCAATACATATGCTCTGATGATTATTTGCGAATTAGCATCCGACGGGCTGCGTTTGCGAATGAGTTTTGATAGCAATATCATTGAGAAAGAGCAAATGCGTCGCATGGCGCATCAGTTTGAGACTATACTTGGACAAATATGCTCGGAAAATATGGCGGCAGCTACACTTGATGCAATTCAGACAGCCAGCAACAACGACCTGGAATTTTTTTGGAGTAAAAATGCGGAGCTTCCTGGCGAGACAAATACATGCATTCACGATATTATCACGGCCGCAGCAACAGCGCATCCAGATAAGATTGCCATAGATGCTTGGGACGGACAGTTTTCCTATCAAGAAGTTGAAGACCTTTCAACTACTCTTTGTCAACGGCTGATGCGTCTGGGAATTGACAAGGGTTCAGTTGTTGCACTTTGTTTTGAAAAATCTAAATGGGCTCCTGTCGCTCAAATCGCTGTTTTTAAAGCTGGGGCTGTTAGTTTGCTGCAATCCAGTGCCGTTCCTGGGCGTCGAATTGCCGCCATCTTTAAAAATGCCAATGTCAAGATCGCATTGGTCTCTGAGTCTCTCATCGAGATGATTTCACGACATGCTAACAGTTTTACGATCGAACAACTGTTGGCGACACCCCATCAAGATGTACGCATGCCATTACCGATATTGGAAATGAGCGATCCAGCTGCTATTCTTGTTTCATCTGGAAGCACAGGAGAACCAAAACAAATACTCTGGAGCCATAGAGCGGTGTCGGGAAACGCAAAAGCTCACAGTGAACACCTGTCAATTGATGCATCTTCTCGAATCTTCCAGTTTGCCTCATATGATTTCGATCTTGGCACTATCGAGGTAATGTCTGCGCTTGCCAGTTTAGGTTGTGTGTGTATACCATCAGAAGCTCAGAGACTGGATGGATTGTCAGCCGCTATCAACAATTTGGGAGTCAATCATATTAATGTTACCCCTTCGACGGCCAAACTTCTTCGCCCTGAAGATATGCCCAATCTATCGACCCTCGTATTCGCTGGTGAGAACGTCACTCGGCAGGACATCGATAGATGGAAGGGGAAAAGTCAAAAAATTATCAATTGGTACGGACCTGCTGAATGTTCTGTGGCGACTTTCTGCGCTGTTGACGACGAGACCTGGCGTAGCTGTGTTATTGCGCGGATTGATTCGAGAAATCCGACCCTCTGCTGGCTCATTGATCCGAGAGACTACAACAAGCTGGTACCTTTTGGTGCTGTTGGCGAAATTGCACTCGAAGGGCCCATGTGCGCTGAGGGCTACCTTGGAAATCAGACGAAAACAGGCCTTTCATTCTGTAGAGATCCAAGGTTCCTAGAATTGGGGCAAGGGATGGGTAAATCTGGTAGACCAGGCCGCATTTATCGTACTGGCGATCTGGCTAGATATGATACCAACGGTGATTTGATCTTTTTGGGTAGGAAGGACTTTCAACTCAAAATCCGAGGCCAACTTGTTGCCCCGCAAGAGGTAGAGCATTCTATACGGCAATGTCTTGTGGGTGGAGACGAAGTTCAAGTGGTGGTAGATGCTGTCGTGCCTAAACATAGTGGCAACCTTACTCTTGTCGCATTTGTCAACTTGGCTACTCAAGATGCAGTAGAAAGTCTAACGGCAGGGTTAAACGAAAAGCTTAGAACTGTTCTACCACGATATGCCATTCCATCTTACTACATACCAATTCCATCCATTCCGACCACGCAAACAGGAAAGAGAGATCGAGCACGATTACTAAAAATTGGGTCTGATTTCAACCCCCCACGTCAAGAATCTGAAGGAAAGAAGCTAGAACCATCGACTACTACCGAGATCAAACTGAGAGAACTGTGGTCTCTTGTGTTTGGCATAGATCCTTCTGAGATCTCGGCAAACGATAGCTTTCTGAGAATTGGGGATTCTATACAGGCGATGCGATTGGTTGGAATAGCCCGACAGCAAAATTTGCGTTTATCAGTGGCTGAGATCTTCCAGCATCCTATATTGCTAGATATGGCAAAACATCTTCGGCATATGGATGGGGAGAAAGATGTCGTTTCCATCGACCCATACACGCTGCTTCATCCAACGCAGCCAGCAGAGCTTGTACGTCAACAGGCAGCATCCATGTGTGATATTGCCTATGATGACGTCGAAGACTTATTTCCTTGCACGCCGTTGCAAGAAGGACTATTGGCCTTGACTATCAAGCGTGAAGGCGATTACACTGGTCGCAATATTTTGAAGATCAAACCATCAGTCGATATCGCTCGATTTAGAAGAGCGTGGGAGAAGGTAGTTTCTGCGTTGCCTATCCTACGAACACGGATTGTGGATCTTTCAGACCAAGGCTTATTGCAAGTCGTTATCCGCAAACACAGCTATTGGATTGAGGCAGATGATATCAATGAGTATCTCATAAGGGAGAGACAACTATATATGGGACTTGGGTCCCCCCTTATGAGATGTGGGCTCGTTTCGAAAAATCCTAGCCAAGAGCGAGCGAGTTCAGGCAACAGCGAGAAGGAAACTTCCTCGTCGTTATATTTTGTATTGACGATGCATCATTCCATCTACGATGGCCTAACTACCCCATTAATATTCGAAACATTAGAAAATTTCTACAACGGCAAGACACCGTTAACCCTCTCCTATCTCCAGTCATTTGTCAGATATATGGGAAACATAGACAAGAGAGCTCAAATCAGCTTCTGGGAAGCCCAGTTCAAGGATTTAGAGGCTGTGCAATTCCCTGCCCTGCCATCCCCAACATATCAACCACATACGAATTCCATTTTAGAGTGGTCGATTAGGGCTATCACTTGGCGAACGGATAATATCACTCCGTCAACAGTGATACGCTCGGCATTCGCACTACTATGCTCGCAGTATTCCAATTCAACGGATGTTGTATTTGGAACAGTGGTAGATGGGCGCAAGGCTCCAGTTGAAGGTATTGAGAGGCTAGTAGGCCCTACCATTGCTACTGTGCCAATCAGAGCCAAAATCAACAAAGAAATAACTATTGCGAAACTCCTTAATGAAATGCAGTATCAAGCGACCGATATGATCCCATACGAACAAATGGGGCTATCGGCAATACGCTTGATAAGTGATGAAGCGCAACAAGCGTGTCAATTCCAAGCGTTCTTAGTCATCCAACCGCAGGAGCATTATACGAAGGAAAATGATCTTTTTAGTTCTGAATCTACACATGTTGACTCTGAGGTTGAATCTCGTCGTTACCATGGGTTTAACTCATACGCATTCTCCTTGATTTCTACTTTAGTTGAGAATGAGCTAAAATTGGAATTTTGCTTCGATTCGACTGTTATCGATAATGAAACGATGCAAAGGATGGCAACAAACTTTGTCCAATTACTGAAAAATCTTTGTTCACATAGTCTAGACGATTCATCGGTTGAAGGTATCACTATGGCAAGTGACCAGGACCTCAACGAGATATGGAAATGGAACTCTGATCACCCAGATAGTATTGAACGATGTGTCCATCATCTTATTGAAGAGATTGCCCGGATCCAACCTGATGCTTTAGCAATTTCTGCTTGGGATGGAGACTTGAGCTACGAGCTCTTGGATTGCCTAGCCAACGCAGTTGCCTATAAGTTGGTCGAAATCGGTGTTGAGCGGAATATGATCATTCCAATTTGTTCTGAGAAGTCAAAATTTGCCATGGTAGCTTTTCTTGGTATTATTAAAGCGGGAGGCGCCGCCCTTCTATTGGATCCCACTTTGCCCGCCTCACGTCTCAGGTCAATCATCGACCAAGTCAATCCATTGTTGATTGTGACCTCTGCTTTACAAGAATCACTGAGCTCTACTTTGAGTACAAAAACTTTGCTCGTGAGCGACAGCTCAGACTTTGCTCAATCTACCATGGCCAAAGAAGCAGGCTGTGTTACTAAAGAGTTGCCATTTGTTGACCCTTCTGATCTATTGTACGCAATTTTTACAAGTGGAAGTACAGGGACGCCCAAAGGCTGTCTCATGCAGCACCGAAACTTTAGCAGCGCGGTATTACATCAACGAAGCGTTTTAAGGCTCCATAATCGCTCACGAATGTACGATTTCTCATCTTATGCATTCGATGCATCTTACTGGAGCGCCTTTCATATTCTCACTGCCGGTGGAACTCTATGTATCCCAAGTGATGCAGAAAGAAAGAACAATCTGACGGAGAGCATTCGGAGATTTCACGCCACAGATATCTTCCTCACTCCTTCCACAGCACGTCTAATTGACTCTTCACTAACACCGACGTTGCGCAATGTTCATCTTGGTGGCGAAGAGGTTACAAAGGACGACATTACTCGGTGGTTGCCGTATGCGAACACTTTTGTATCTTATGGACCAGCTGAATGCTCTGCGGGAACACTGTACTATAACGTGCCAAAAATAATGCCATCGCGACTATCTATAGGCAAGCCCGTAGGCGTCTCTGCTTGGGTTGTGGACCCTGAAAACAGTGAGCGCTTATTACCGATCGAGTCTGTGGGAGAACTCTGTTTGGAGGGAGCATTGGTTGGCAAAGGCTATCTGGAAGATAAAGAAAATACACAGCGATCATTCATTGAGAATCCACAATGGCTACTAAATGGAAGTCCTGACGGTTCCATACCTGGACGAAGAGGTCGACTCTACAAAACAGGAGACCTCGTAAAATATAATTCCATTGACGGAACATTCATATTCGTTGGAAGAAAAGATACACAAGTTAAGCTCCGAGGACAAAGAATCGAGCTCTCTGAAGTTGAGCACCATGTCCGAAGCTGCTTGCTTACAAGGTTGAAAGTTCATACAGCAGTCGCAGAAGTTATTACTCCAAAGATTACGGGGAGATCAGCGCTAGTTGTGTTTATCCAGCTTCAAAAGACTGATGATGTCAACATATGGGATGTTATGGATGATGTTGAGCACGAGTTGTGTCAACGGCTGCCATCTTACATGATCCCGGCAGCCTTTATACCGCTGGAAAATATTCCACTTGGGATGAGTGGTAAAACGGATCGGAAACGTCTGCGCCAGTTGGGGAGCTATTTAACCCTAGAACAACTAGCCGGCCCAAGGAGTTCCTCAGATAGCAAATCACAGCTGACTGAGCCGGAATCTCATCTTCAACAACTGTGGGTGGCTGTTCTAGAAGTTCCAGCAGACAAAATTGGAAAAAATAGTAGCTTTTTGAGACTTGGGGGAGATTCAATATCTGCTATGAGGTTAACCGCTATGGCTCATAATCAGGGAGTCAATCTGACAGTGCAAAACATCCTTGGGGCAACTCGGTTGTCTGACATGGCAGGATTTATGACATACTTTGAATCAGAGGACTCTGCGGCGCATGATAACATGATTTTACCGTTTTCGTTGCTCAAAAGTCCATACTCAAAAGACCAAGCTTTTGCATACATATCCAGACAGTGTGCAGTCGACATTTCACAAATCGAGGACATATTCCCTTGTACCGGAGTACAGAAGTCTCTTCTCTCAATGACAGCAAAATCCGAAAACTCATATATAGCCAGATTTTCTTTGCGGTTGCGCGACGATGTCGATATAGAGCGTCTCCGGAATGCTTGGCAAAGAGTGAGCCAGGTTGCAGCACCTATTCTGCGCTACAGAATAGTCGACGTTCCATCGGAAGGTCTTGTTCAAGTGCAGATAAAGGAATCTATCGATTGGAAAACCTATGGAAGTATTGAGGCATATCTTGCGCATGATCAAAGCGAATCAATGGGGTTGAACAAACGTCTTACTCGACTCGCAATTATCCAAGGCCCCGGTGTTCAAGGGCGGCTTTGCCTCATCACTCAGCATCATGCGATTTATGATGGCTACTCATTGAATCTACTTCTGGCAGAAGTAACAAAAGCATATGCTGGCATTGTAGGCGGTGGTCTCATTACTCCCTTTCAACAGTTCATCCAGCACATCATGAAGGTTGATCAGGATAAGGCAAGAAAATTCTGGAGTAATCAATTTTCAGAGTTGGAGGCGATCCCATTTCCAGCCTTGCCGCATCAAAATTATCAACCGAAAGCCGACAGCACTGTTCGACGTCATCTAACAGACATGAAATGGCAGAACACAGACGCCACGGCTTCAACAAGTAAGTGCTCAACGACGGAGCGATCAGTACTCATGACATTTGGTTGCTGAAGTTACTAATTTGGGTACCTTGCAGTTATTAGAACGGCTTGGTCGATTCTCATAGCTCGCTACACGGATTCGAACGATGTGATTTTTGGAGCAATGGTCACTGGACGACAAGCGCCTTTAGTTGGCCTCGATCGCATGATCGCGCCTCTTATTAATGCCATCCCTGTGAGAGTCAAGATAGACCCAAAAGCGACGGTGGATAGGTTGCTACAAAGCGTGCAAGCGCAAGCAATTACAATGATTGCCTATGAGCAGACCGAGTTGCTTGATATTCGACGGATCGACGCAGATGCAGAGAGCGCAAGTCGATTTAATACTTTATTAGTTGTACAACCTCCAAGCCAAACTGAATATGCGGATGGAGGTGGTAGTTTATTCCAGCATCAACCTAAAGTGGTTTCTACTCAGGATGGTCTTGACGACTTTAACCCAAATGCTGTCATGGTGATGTGCCAGTTGGCCAAGCCCAACGATCTCAAGCTGGAAATTAGCTTCGACTCCAACATCATTGATCCGACTCAAATGGAGCGCATCGCCAATCAGTTTGAGCACGTTTTGCGCCAAATTTGCAATTCGACTACTCAAGTGGTAGAAGATATCGATCTGCTTAGTGCACAAGACATTAAGGAGCTATGGAATTGGAATGGCTCAGTACCCACAGCCGTCCAAGAGTGTGTGCATGATATAATTGGAAACACAATGAAAAGACAGCCTCAAGCAATGGCAATATGTTCTTGGGATGGAAGCTTGACATATTCTGAGCTGGATAATCTCTCATATCGTCTGGCATCTCACTTGGTCACCCTAGGTGTTCAACCAGGAAGTATAGTTCCTCTCTGCTTCGAAAAGTCAGTGTGGTATCCTGTTGCAGCTCTTGGCGCAATGAGGGCTGGAGGGGCGTGCATCGCTATGGACTCAACTCAACCAGAGTTGCGACTGAGATCAATTGTCCAACAGGTTAACCCTAAACTGGTTCTGTGTTCTGTTAACAATGAAGCGATGGCAAGCCGCCTCTCCGAAACTGCTGTGGTCAGTATTGATCATAGTCGCATTCCAGAAGCGCCCACGGACATCATGCTGCCCAATATTAGCCCTTCAGACTTATTATACGGTATGTCTCATTCGATTGTACTTTCATTCAACAAGTCATTATGCTGATGTTAGTAATCTGAGTAGTTGTATTCACAAGCGGATCCACAGGCGTGCCTAAAGGTATATTGACGACACATGAAAACTTTGCCTCTGCAGCTATCCATCAAAAGAATATCCTGCATATACATGAAGGAACTCGTGTCTTTGACTTTGTATCATATAGTTTTGATGTTTCCTGGTCCAACCACCTACAGACATTGATATGTGGAGGTTGTCTATGTATCCCATCTGAGTGGGAACGCAAAAACGACATCGCCGGCGCGTTCAATAGGATGAAGTGTGATTATGTGTATTTTACACCTTCTGTTGCCCGATCCCAGGAGCCATCCTCGATGCCTGGCATCAAGACTTTGGCGATGGGAGGCGAGCCTATTCAGGCATCTGAAATATCTCGCTGGACTCAAGCGGAAACTGTTATAGGAATTTATGGGCCCGCCGAATGCGCTCAAGCACTATCCTTTGCTTGTCTGGACTCCAAAACACGGAACAATCACGTCGGAAGTCCGTTTGGTGCAAGGACTTGGCTCGTACAACCAGGTCGCCCAGACCGCCTTGCCGCTATTGGCACCGTTGGAGAGCTCATGATTGAAGGGCCAACCGTTAGCAAAGGATACTTTGGCAATACAAACAAGACGAAAGCAGCCTATATTCAGGATCCGACATGGCTCTCGCTAGGCGCCGGGCAACATCCAGGGCGTCACGGTACACTTTACAAGACCGGCGATCTCTTGCGCTACAACTCGGATGGATCCATGGACTTCTTGGGGCGGAAAGACGGTCTAATTAAGCTTCGAGGTCAACGAATCGAGCTAGCGGAAGTAGAACATCATGTACGCTCCTGTCTGGGCGATCCCAGCTTGTGTAATGGCATCGCTGCGGAGATCATTGTGCCACAAAATAGCACCAACCCAATTCTCGCCGTTTTCTTGAGCCTTTCTGAAGAAAATACAATCCAACTCAAGGAAGATGTACAGTCAAAACTTAGACGAGTCATGGAAGGGTTGGAAGAGAAGCTATGGGATCGTGTTCCGCAGTAGTAAGTATTTCCTTGGCGATCTAATATGAGTGTATGGGAAATTGCTGACTTGATTCCGTATAGTATGGTCCCTGGAGCATACATTCATGTAGGAAAGATTCCTATGACAACCACAAACAAAACAGATCGACGGGCTTTACGGGAACTTGGAAGTAAGCAAACCATGGAGCAGCTTGTGGAACTACAATCTCATGGGAAACCGCGAATCATACCATCCACTCTGATGGAAAAAAGGCTTCAGACCTTATGGGCTTCTGTTCTTGAGATCAATGCTGAAAGTATTGGTGCTGAGAGTAGCTTTCTCCGCATTGGTGGAGAGTCAATTGCCGCTATGCGACTAGTCTCAGCGGCACGGGAGCAAAACTTGTCGCTGACTGTTGCAGATATTTTCAAGTCACCGCGTTTGTCCGAATTGGCATTATTGGTCAAAGAAGTCAAGTTCGATGAATATTCCCATTTGGCATCGCCATTCTCCTTACTAGAATCTGATGACTCGCAAGCCTTCCTGAAGAAATTTGTAAGGCCGGCTCTGGATGTTGATCTTGAAGCTGTCAGGGACGTGGTTCCCGTAACAGATTTTCAAGAGTGCTCAATATTAGATGCACTTCAGGATCCACCGAACAGATATCCTCATTGGATTTTTGACCTGCCTGTTGATGTGGATTTCCCAAAGCTTGAGCGCGCTTGCTTCGAACTGGTGAATCATTTCGACATACTGCACAGTGTCTTCATCCGAGCTAATGGCCGTTTTTGGCAAGTTTTATTATCGAACTTCAAGCCAACATACGATCATGTAGATGCAGACAACCAAGATATGGCATTGTTAATAGATTCAATCTGCAAGAAAGATCTCAAAAGGCCTCGACAATTGGGTCGTTCATTCGTTCGTTTCATCAGTGTCAAACACGCCTCAGGAAAGCATAAGCTTGTGTTCAGAATCTCGCATGCTCAATTTGATGGCTTTAGCTGGGGATTGGTTCTTCAAACTCTGTCGCGTATCTATAATCAGCAACGGCTATTGCCATCTTCATCTTTTGCCCAATTTATTTCCTTCAATGAGACGAAGAAGAGAGAAAGCAAATTTTACTGGACTTCAAGGCTTCATGGATCGTTATATCCAGCATGGAGTTTCAGCGACTCAGCAAATAACACATACACTACAGATGACAGATTGACAGTTAAGAAAACAATTCCAATGCTAAACACTCAGAGCATTGGGGGGTTTACGCCTGCGGTGATATTCCATGCTGCGTGCGCAATCGCCCTTTCTCGCCAATTTGATCAACAGGATGTGGTGTTTGGTCGCCTTGTGACCGGCCGTTCAATGCTACCAAGCCATCTCCAAAACGTTGTGGGCCCCTGCATGACAGAGGTCCCGATTCGAGTGTGTATAACTACAAACAGCACTCTCGCTGAAGTTGCTTCGCAGCTACAAAGCCAATTCATTGAGGATTCGTTACATGAAGCTGCAGGAATGGTCGAGATCATAAGGAACTGCACAGACTGGCCACAAAATGTAACGGATTTCGGTTGGCGAACATCCTTCCAGCAGGAAGAAGAAACTGAGTTTTCATTCTTGGGGTCACCTAGCACTGTTTCATTCTATGAACGACCCTTACTTCCTCGTCATCGTCCTGAGATATACGCCACGCCGCGAGAAGGAAGCCTTGATCTCGAATTTGAAGGCAATCGGAAACTTACATCCGAGAGTACAGTGATAAAGTTTTTAGCAGAGCTTCAATATATATTAGGGGTGTAGAAATATGTTACGACCTGGTTCACCGTAACTGCAAATCCCTTATAGGCAGCTGGTTCCGTTACAGTAACTGCTACAATAGTGGTTATTAGCCTAATCTTTTGCCCTGTTTGGCTTAATGGTATAACGGATCGTTATAAAATAGCTATATATAAAATAATAATAATAATATCCTATTGCACTATTCTATATTAAGTTATATTTTAACTTAATAAAAATATATTTTAAATTAAAATAAAAGCGTTACTTAAGCTATAATAGCTAGTTTAAGATTTCTCAGCTTACACATACTGCGCAGAACTCAGGAACACATACTCGTGTACCAGAAGGTCTCAATTTCTGGCAGTATCGTCTGGTCCTCCTTACTCAGCATTGCCTCAACTTTTTTCTTGAGCTTTGACAACTGCGCCCTCTGCTTCTCGTAGAAGTCATAGTTCAGCTCGGCCTTTACGACCCACGATGAAGCTAGGACATGGAAAGTCTGCTCAAGTCTGTCAGAATGTGCCGACAGATCCGAGATTTCCACCTTGACAGACACGGCGTATGTGATCGGTCGGTGCACATAGACCGGGTTGTCGGAGTCGCCAGCAACGTTGGTCGTGAAAACGGTGTTAACGAAGACATGTAGGATAGCACTGTGTCTGTTCACGACCAGGCATGCAAATTCGTTACTACTTTCGTTACTAAAAAACGAATATATTAGTATAGAAACGAATTTCGTGTTTCGTTTTCTATATAGCGTTTGTTTTTATTAGTAAACTAGTTACTAACAAGGAAAAAAAAAACCCCCGAAACAAATTAGTTAATAATTTCATTTTTAAAAATAATATAAATAAAATATCTTTATTTTAATTATATATAAAATAAAAACTAAATTAGTTTCTAATATTAGTAACGAAACGAAACCGAAATACTAAAGATTAACTTTACAACCCTGTCCACGACCTGTCGCAATCGCAATCTATTTTCCATGGCCTTATAACACCTCTCTGTGAAATTTTGTAGCGGACATAGTTTTGAAGCGGGTAATGCCTTAAGCACGCCGGAAAAGAAGAACTTGTAGTCCATAGCCTTGAGTTAACGGTGCCCAATGTTATACTTATTATATACTCTATTACAACCTATTCCCTTATAACAGCTAGATCTATTATAAGCAGCTGGTTTTATTATAGTAATTACTATAATAGTTTTTATTAGCTTAATCTTTTGCCTTATTTGGCTTATATAACTGTTTATTTGTTTATTTATTTATAATTAGCAACTGTAGCTTAGCCGAAAACCCTTTATTAGGCCTGACAGTCAGTTAGAGCTAATTAGTTTCTATTTATAATATATATATAGTTTTTATTATTTATAATATATAGCTAATAAAGGAAATTAAAGTATTTTTACCTGTTTTATTTATTTTTTAATAACCCTTTTTTAAATACTCTTTTTCTAGTTTTAAATAAAGGGATTACTTTTATACTTATAAGCTTATAAGCTTACAGGCTTACTTCTTAAGCTGCAGGGTAAAGGCCTTTTAGGCAGGATTTTCCTACTAGAATTAGGTCTAGGGTAGGTAGTAGGTTTATTTTACAAGCCCAGCTATAGAGTAGGTTATAGGCTTATTTACTAGGTGTTTATAAGCTTGGCTATAGGGTAAATTATCTGCCTGCCCTTAGGGTAAGCTATAAGGTAAGCTGTAGGGTGGGCTTACAGGCGCCTGTAGAGTAGGCCTGTAAGCAGCCTATAGGGTAAGCTACAGGGCTCTTAGGTAGGTCGCTCTCGGGCTCTAGGGTAGGCTTAGGCTTTAGGGTAGCTGTAGGGTAGCTACAGGGTAGCTGGCTTTCTTTTTTTTACAGGCTAATTTAAAAATCTAGCTAGTTTAATTTATTATTTATATAGCTATAAGTTAATTTAACTGTTTTTATATATAAATAAATTTTATAAAAAATAAAAATTAATCTATAAACCTAATTCCAGCAGCCCTGCCTGTCCAAGAGCCTAAAAGATCTATAAAAGAAAGCAGATATAAGGCAGCTGGCACAGGGCTTTAAGGCTTAGGCTAGTAAGCTAGCTTAAGCAAAAGGCCTAGAGCAGGCTGCTAAACAGGTTTAACTTTCTATACTATATTTTATTAATAATAATTATAGTATTCTTTTAAATAAGCTTATAAGCTTTAGTTTTACTAGTAGTTAATATATAACCTTTATAAACTCTTTTAAAAGTTATACTTTAAGGTACTGGCTGTAAAAAGGTTGCCTGGAATTTATTTTAGAAAAGTCTTAAGCTTTTAACTTAATTAAAAAGCTTAAAAAAGCAGGAGATGCCTGCCTATAGCTAATACTATAATAGTTAATATTACAAGGCCTAAAGCCTTTATAATTTATTAAATAATTAGCTATTACTAGCTACTATAAGCCCTGCTGTAGCAGCTGGTCTAAGGCTTTTACTATAAGCTTATTTATTTTAATAAATAGCTTAAAGTCTTAGGGCCTTATATTAATAAAAGGTTTATTCTAGTAGGTGGCTTAAAGCCTTAAGGGCTTATATTAGTAGTGGGTTTATTCTGGTAGTGTTACAACCTATCTCTTATAGTTGCAATAATAGGCCTATAGGGTAGGCCAACCCGGATTAATAATGGACCGTCCCGCCAATTAGCGGCGACTTATTAACTCATTTATTAATTTAGTAATGTAATTTATTAGACTTATAAAATAAGTCCAAGAAGCTATTAATGCTAATTAAATATATAAGTTTACTTCTTATATTTATTTAAATAACTTAAATAATTAGTTATTAATTATAGAATTAAGGTTAAAATATACTTTTAACTTTTATTTACTAATAATTATTATTATAATATTATATTATCTATAGGTTTTTTAACTTATTCTTTAATATAAACTTAAAAAACTTATTTTAGGTTTATTTTTTAAAAATTTACCCTATATTAACTATTTAATATATAATTTATTATATATTAATAACTTTTATTTAAATAATTATTAAACCTATAGGTAATAATAGAAATATATTAGGCAATAGTTAATAAAGAACTACCCTTATATAAGAGGATATTTATAAATAGTATTTACTATTTACTTTAAAATAAAAAGTAATTAACTTACTTCTTTTATAAATTAAAAATCTAGAGGATTAATTAAAGTATTATAAAAAAAAAAAGGAAATTCTTAAACTTAAGTAATTTAATAACTTTAATAAAAATACTTTAAAAATAATTAAATTTTTTACTAACTTAAAGCTATATTTTAATTACTTTTAGAATATATTAAAAATAAATAAAAAGTAAGTTTTTTTTATTATAAATTACTTTATAAGCACTGCTGTAAAATAATTTAAACTTATTTTAATAGATTATATAGCCTATAAAAAAGAACTTAAAAAAATAAAAAAATAGATTAAAAATATTTTTATTAATTTTATAAAATTTAAAAACTAAATTAAGAAATCCTTTAGTACTATAAATAAAAAAAAAAAGGTAGAAAAAGAGCTTAAGTTTTTATAATAAAAAAGAGCTCTATTTAAATATACTACTACTTTTCTATACCTATTTATTAAAGTTAACTAGATTAAAAAAATAAAAAAAAAAGTCTTTTATAACAGTATTAAATTTAAAGTTAAAAATAAATTATTTAAAGAAAATTAAAGTAAAATTAAATTTATTAAGTATATTTAAAAAGCCATTAATATTAATAATTATAACTTTAAGTAAAGCTAAAAATATAAATTAAAAAAATATAAATATTAACACCTATTTTAGTAAAAAGCTTAAAATAATATAAATTAAAAAAGAAAATATTAAAAATATATTACTAAAAGCAATAATAATATACTAAGTAAAATAAACTTTAATATTATTAAAGCAGCTAAGTTTAAAAGGAAATGTAATTTTTATAATAAAGTAGGCTATAAAAAAGTATACTGCTACTTTAAAAAAAAATAAAAAAAAAACAGGAAAAGCCTTAATTAAAAAACAGCAACTAATATTATAAAAAAAAAAGCTTAAATAAATACTATTACTAAAGTATTTTACATTAGTTTTAATTAAACTGCCTGCTATAATAACGCCTGTTAAATATATAAAAGTAATAAAAATAAATTAAAATATTACTTAAAAAAGCTAAAGAAGGCTAAATTATAAAAAAAAGTTAAAATTAATACTTTAACCTTTTTTAAATAATTAAACAGTAATAAGTATAAAAATAATAAGATTATAAATAAAAACTTAAATAATTTAGTAAATTAACTAAAAACTTAGGCTATAATTTTTAATTTAAATTAGTAAAACTATTATAAATCTATTAGGGCCTATAATTTAAATTATAATATAGAATATAAATACTGTAGATTAACTAAGCTTAAGTATAACTATAATAAACTTATATTATTTAATATATTTAAAAATTTAAATAAAAAAGCTAGCAGAAATGAGATTATTTATAATAAAAGTAAAAGAATTTATAAGTGCAGTTTTTATATAATTAATAAAAAACACTAATAGTAGATTAATACTTTTTTAAATATATACCCTTTTATAAAATATAAAGCTACTATTAAAGATATATATAATAATAATAATATAAATAATAATAAATATTACTAATGCAGTTCCTAGGAACTATAATATAATAAAATCTGCTTAAAGTTTAATAGAAAAATATATAAATGCCTATAATATTATTTATAAAATATAAACTATTATTATAAAAAAACTATAAAAATTAAATAAATTAGTTTTATTTTATATATATTAATGTAACCTCTGTTATTTTTAAGACCTTAACTATAACTGTAAAAAATATAATATATATAAATTAATAAATAAATAATATAATTATACAGATATTTTAAAAGTATAGGAAAAAAAAAAAAGAAAATATAAAAAAAGGCAATAATATTTTAAAAAATACCTACTTTAGTAAATAAGTCTAGAACAGATATAAAAATAAATAAAGTTTATTAAGCTAAGCCTTAAAAACGTCTATAATTATATTTTAATTAATAATATTTTAAATACTTTTAATAAAGATTATAGAATACATTACTAGAAGAAATATAATAATATATATTATTAAATATACATTTTTAATAAACTAAAAGACTAGTATAATAAAAAACTAAAGTAAGTTAAAATAAAAAATTACTTAATAATATACTTCTTAAACTATACTACACCCTACTGTAAAAAATACAGTAAAAAAAAACATTAATTTTATTAAATAACCTAAAAGCTTTTATAAAAAAGCTATAATTTTAATAACTACTTAAATAAAAAATAAGGAAATAAAACCTTAATTAAAAAATACTATTAAATAATTAAAAAATAAAATAATTAAATTAAGTGCTAATAATATAAAAAATATTAATTTAAAATATAGTAAAAAAGCCTTTTAAATATAATTACTATTAACTTAATTAAAATATTTAATAAAAAATTAATAATTAATAAATATTTAAATTAATAATTAATTAAAATCTATATAAATAGCAGTTTAAATTATAACTTAATTACTAATAGCCTAGTAGACTAGCTTAAAATACTATATATTATTAAAAAAACACTATTAATTATTTTTAATATTATAAGTATAAATATAAGAATAACTATTACTTATAAAATTAATTATCTCCTTATAACAGTTGTTAATTAAACTAAAAATATTAAATTTAATATATTAGATTTATAAAACTGTAATATTTTATTAAAATATTTATAATTAAAAAAATATAACTCTATAATTAACTAAAAGATAAAAGAAATAACTTAAAAAGAAGATATTTTTTTAAAATTATAACTAAGCTAGAAAGAGAGTAAGGAAAGTAAAAACACGCTTATAGACCTATAATTAAAACCTCCTGTATAATTAAAGAAAAAGAAATAAAATAAAAAAGATAAAGCTAAGAGAATAAAAATTAAAAAAAAAGTTAAATTTAACCTTAAAAAATTACTAATACTATTATAATATAATAATTAATAATAAAAAGCAAAAATTATATAAATTAATAAAATTATTATTAAATATTATATAAAA
>JAJKFY010000059.1:0-46366 GCA_021066465.1 Trichoderma asperelloides
AGAAGAAGAAGAAGAAGAAGAAGAAGAAGAAGAAGAAGAAGAAGAAGAAGAAGAAGAAGAAGAAGAAGAAGAAGAAAAGCAGTCAAACAATTCGCGAGGCTCTTATAGAGAGAATCATTGAGAGGCGAGGTATGCTTTCAAGGGGCTGATGGTAGATTAAGAGTTAGAAAAATGCAAGAAATAACACAAGATATGACTCATATTTGAGAAAAATGACTTACAAAGGACGTTGGTTGTCATTTGAAGAGCAACTCGCTCGAGTAGATGTCGGCTATGGAAACTTTTATCTCTGAACCTCAAATAGCAATATACGAAGTATCTCATGCTTGAGGTGATTGCTCAAAGACAGCCACATCTCTCTGAATACTCGATTTCGGCGACTGAGAAAGCACTTTGATGAACAGAGCCGGCGTGAATAAGGCAGCTAAAGCATTACTTGAGGCGAATTACTACTGTCTCAAGCTCAATACGGGTAATGACTACGTTGATAGAAGACCAGAGTCGACGGAATCACTATGAGTCTGTATCAAAAAAAAAAAAAAAAAAAATGATGCTATTTTGCTTTGGCTTGAACACAGGCTTTTCAGAATCCACATAAAGTGCCTCCATTCTGAGATTCACCTGGTCCAAGGCGGTACTCGACAAGCTCTTGCAATCCCTGCCCATCAGACAGTAGTCCACCAAAGATTTGTAGAGCGTTTGGATGAATCTTGTTCTCCCATATGCATTGCCCATGAAGCCCTATCCACTTGATCTTGACAAGGCCCTCCAATAAAGCCTCCTCATCCGCCATATATAGAAGTGTACAGTCATCCCTATCTGCCTTTTCTAGAGAATCTTCTGGGAGCTCGTTAGTGGGAGGTTTTTGTTTCTGTTTCCAGTCCCAATCCTCAGCGTCTTCAATTACACTCATTGGTTGCGTGTCTACCAGGAGTGGGATGCGCTGCAGGACCTGAGACAAACTAGATCCATCGTAACGTGCACGATCATTCAGCTCTCCATATTCTGCAATTGCACCCCGGTCAATGAGTATTTCGTACGCCTTGTTTAGATCCTCTCGGTAGCATGTTCGGACAAAAACTGGTTTCCACCGGGTGGTGTGGGCATTGGCACAAATTATTCGCTCTTGAGTCGTCTGAAACGGCGCCAAACACCGTGAAATCTCCTCTGAAGAAGGCTGCACACTGCTAGCAGGGTTATCTAAGTTGTTATAGGCCTCAGCATGATACGGCTAGGGGCGATGCCACGTCTATGTTAGCTTACATCACTGCAGCCGGTTAGTGATCAGTTTGGAGACACACAAATCGCCCAAGAGGAGTCAGCTTCCAGTATCTATGCACTAGGCTCTCCCATTGCTGGCCATCTTGATCACGGGATAGTTCATATCTCCAATGTTTCTGTAAGAATGAGTCAGACGGAACAATCGGATGGCATCGTGCGACATACAAGAACAAACACATCAAACGGAAGAGATCCGTATCGAGCTTCGGGGGGGAGCTGAGTATCCATGAACAAGATGAATTGTGGGAAAAAATACGTGCACGTTGTTGATAGTAGCTGGTTCTCACTAAGGCCGGGACTTATAGGTTGCTATATGTATATGTTTTGAAGTGAAACAAAGTCGATTTCAACTTCAATGGCTGCCTGGGCAACTGGCATAATTAACTATCTCCTACCTTGGCCTGTGATAACGCTAGTGCTGATAAATGGTGCTCACTTGGCGCTTGCTGTGTTATACAATGAATAGGCACGATTAAAGAAGAACCAATACTTGGTTTTAGTGACAGATTACTTGTATACTTCTGTAATCACGGAGACTGTTGTCTCCAGGAATATGTAATTGCCTTTATTGTATTTTTTTTTTCTTCATTTCTCTTTTTTATGTTGCGGTGATCCAGCGCTTAACTCTAGACAGTGACTCTGACCTATTTTCAGTATGTTTCCTTAGATCTGATAGGAACGTCCAGCTTTTATATACATGTAGCTTCGATTTTCTCAATGAACGCCCTGAAGCGAACACACATCTAATGTATGACAGGTTGTGAAACCTTGCAGCAGAGCAGTCACATGTGTATACATTGCGCATAAAATGGCAACATGAAAGATCTGGTGCGAGCTTGCCCAGATATCAAACCTGCCGGGTGCTAAACGCTCCGGAATTCGAAGCTGCAAAGGGTCAGTCAGAATGTATCCTTATCTCTTGGGGAATGGAGACACGCGGTGAGGTAAGAGTGCCAGACGTACCGCATACAGGGTGACTCCGGCACCATAGAAGGTAAGCTCGAGTAGATACCATTTCATTCCCGAGTATTGGAGCATGTATGTGAGCCCGTATCGCTGGACTCCGTGCAGCAGTGGTATAAACGACGAAGAGCCAAATACAACAAAGGCAGCCGCCTTTACATTCCGCCAGCGCGGCGTTTTAAGTAGAGGATGCGAGGTGGGGATACCTGTGATAGTGCCCGTAGTTAAGATCTGGAACTCGAAGTTATTGTCAATCATCGGATTTGTTTGATTGGCTGCTAGAAGGGTTGGAGTGGGCGGTGATAGTCGCTCGGAGAAACTAACAATAGTCCAGTGCAATTTTTGCAAGCTTGCTTCACAGAAGAACACATAGTAGATGCCGGAAGAGAATGTCCCAATCGTTACAATAACAATACCAAGCAGGTCCATTCCATGCCAGAACATTTCTACACGATGCGAATGGGGTTGCAGCAGGTGATAGAGTGCGCTCAAGACCAAACAGATCTCTACACACCAGAAGTAAACAATAAACATGGCATAGTCCATGGACGAGACGTTAAGAAATCGAGGGTCTGTAAGGAGCCGCAGGAAGACAGGCGCAATAAGAGGTAGGAGCAGAGCACCGACTAGATGAGTGTAGACATTGCAAGTCTCGTTGTGTAGAAATGTTAGGCTAGTAAAAACCTCTAGATAGTCTGCTTTCTCTGGTCGGTAGCCTCGGAGGATATACTTGTTGTCAAACTGCCATTCAGCAATCTCCTGCCACGTTACGGTTCGTGTTTTGCTAGCCTTTGGCTGCATGTGATCTATAGGTTCGTTCGCAGCGCTCATGGTGACTTTCGACACCTGCCGTTTCTTGAGTTCTACTTGTGACATGACTCTTCCCCCGAGATGTCTGAGCTGCGCTGACTGACGATGAAGCACAGGAGGAAGAGGAGATGACGATAATAGAGACGAAGAGAAGGATACTGATACGAGGGACTAGGTTGCTAAATAAAACGTAGGGGAGTGGGATAATTGTCGCAAAAGAAGATGGAGATGCGATGCAATAGCGAGGGACAAAGGCGCGAGGCTCGCAACAAAGGGACTGTCGACGTGTTTCGGCGCAGCGAGAGAGCGGCTCGGAAGTATTTATCTAAGGCAACAAGAACCAACCATTACCGGTGTATACGGTACCCTCATATCTGTGCTGTCTCCTACTGCACTGCTAATGAATGCCATTGGGGGGCCAAGCACAACAGGCAAGGGGTGTGGAAAATAGGAATTCTCAAACGACCAGCACACAACTTTCATCTTCGGATACTGTAGTGGCGCTATTATCCACTATTTAATTGGCAAAAGAGTGTACAAAGAGTGTACATATTATCAAATTATATGTGTATCTTCATTTTGCGGTCCCTGTACTTTTTTTCCCGCGCCACTCTGGCAGGGGAATTTGGCATACGCGCCTGCGATCACAAGCAAGCAGAAGACATGTGTGGCCCCCCACCTGTTGCCGCCTCAACTTTGAGATGGAGGGTTGGCCGCCTTGGGAGCCATGGGGGGCTGTGAGAGCTGTAGGGCGGCTAAAACACGTGGAATGATGCGCTTGCAAAACTACCTGCATGTGCATGTACAGTATGTATCATGCACGCTGGAGCTATTTACTACAAAAAACTTTTATAGATCTGCTTCCTCTTTTATCTGATTGATATTGGAATTTACAAGTCAATATTATACCCACCGAAAATATTAGCTCTCAATATCAGCTCCACGCCTATAGGGCACCTACTATATGTAACTTCCTAGTTATAGATATACATAGGTAAGGTATCTACTGCATGGAGCTGCGAGATATCTGCCCACATGTAGGTATGCACTAATGTGTTGCAGTTGCAAAGCATATAAGAAAGAACTGGCTGAACATCTGTAGTTTATAGATAGAATAGCGAAGTTGCTAATATAGAGTGATCGATTAATTTTCTTTCGTGCTCAGTTCCTGCAAAGCAACTGTTCTTTCCTACCGTACTTCTTTGTATCCCCTCTATGGCTGCGAGAAGAACTTTGCATTACATATTACAAGAGGAATTACAGTAGTAGGGATCCTCTTTCCTAACTACAGCACTACTGGCGGCAGCTAGCTGGCTTGTGGCTGCACTAGCCGCGGGAATTATTTTTTAGCTATAAGAGCTAGCACTTAAGCGCAGACGAGCTCCAAGGCACATGTAGGTACATGCAACTTCCCACCCATAAGCTGTCGATTGACACCGCCCTCCCTCAGTTCTCAGCTCGCAACCCCCAGCAGTCAACTCAACAGTGTTACAAGGAACTACTCACAATCCGCGGACAAGCAATCCGCGGCCTTCTGTATAGTTGGAAGGAATGTCTTGCATCGTGCTAGAAACCAATTGTATCACAGCCAACAGCTGCAATCTCGAGTATGAGGCATTTTTATCATTGGGCGAACACTCATATGGTGAACCAGGGGAGAAAACAGGCCAGCCTTGTGGCACTGTTGCTTAGATATTATAGAGGGAATGCACGCACGATGAAGTAGAGGAGTGGCTTCGTGTGTGCGTATTCGTACCGGGCGGGATATGGTTCCGTAGACGAATAGTAGTATGCAGTAGGAGGGATTTCAGTCATCAGCTCACAATCGACACCGACGAAACGCATCTGGTTTTCCGTGCTGATTATTTGTTGAGTCGACGACGGAATTGGTTGACATGTGGGCGGTTAGCAATGCAACGTGGTTGGTTCAACGGCAGGGATTCACTCACTCAGCACGCGCCGCAAGTTTAGGGTTGGCTTCTAATGAACAGGAACAAAGAAGAATGAGGGCGTAGTGCAGGTAACAAAGTACATGTAATTGAAACCCTTCCTCATTCTCCGTTCTCCCACTCTCACTTTATCATCAGGCGCGACGCGACAGCCATGGCATCTACTCCCCGTCTTCGACTATCCCCGCAGCCACCAGCGGCACACACAGAGCAGGGGGATGATTCCCCTAGCTCTCAGGTTCTGAGCAGCAAACCTAGCGCTGACAAGGCACGCAAAGTGCTTCTCACATTTGACCAGCTACCGAAATGGCATCAAGATAACGAGTTCATTCTTCATGGCTATCGCCCGATCTCAGGCTCGGCTCGTGTTTCATTCCGCAGTTGGTCATACATTCATAATGAATCTGTCAACATATATTCTCATTTAATTCCAGCAATTGCCTTTCTGCTCGGCGAGTGGTATATTCTGCAGTATCTTACTAGTAGATACTCTAATATCACCAGCGTTGATTTCTTCATCTTTAGCTTCTTCCTTTTGACTGCCGTTGTCTGCCTGGGGCTATCAACGACGTATCACACCTTAATGAACCACTCGTCTGATGTTGAGCAATTATGGTTGCGATTTGACCTGGTGGGTATAGTTGTCCTAACACTGGGAGACTTTATATCAGGAATATACATGGTCTTCTGGTGTGAGCCTTTAGAGCGCAAGATCTACTGGTCTATGGTGAGTTAATATCACCCCCACTTTATAATTATATATTCTACATATATATGTATGTATATATGTATATAGGTATATATACTTATATTTAATGCGCCCTTTGGTTGGCAGATCGGAGTTCTTGGGTCTCTTACCATCTTCATCATGGTAAATCCCTATTTCCAAGGCAAAAAATTTCGCGCTTTCCGAGCACTTGCGTTCGTAGGGACTGGCTTGTCTGGCTTTGCACCCTTAATACATGGAATCAAGATGTTCGGTTGGTCGCAAATGATGAAACAATCCGGAATGCCATATTATCTAGCCGAAGCAGGATGTCTTCTGCTTGGCGCTTTAATTTATGTCGTAAGCTTCCAGATTTCGCATATAATGGACGTTAATTCATTCTAATACTGTGGTTCTGCAGACAAAGTTTCCTGAGAGTCGATTTCCAGGTAAATTCGACATATATGGCTCCTCCCATCAGCTCTTTCACATTCTCGTAGTCCTCGCCACTGTGACCCAATTAATTGGGATATTGGATGCCTTTGACTACAATTATTCTAATCGAACATGCTCATCCCACTGAGCCATGCATCAAAGTCACTATCATTAAGTGTTGAGGTTTGTCTCCAATCGCAGAATTATACTAGTGCTATTGAGCTGGTTGCACAGAGTATGGTAGAACTTCGAGGGTGACTCGCAATAGATAATAGATTAGATAACAGTTATAGAGCTACATACATAGATGAACAGATTGATACCACAGCGGGTCTGCCTGTCAACTGCTCATATTCCCTGGCAATAAGTATTAGTTCACAGCAACAAGAGACACTCAACGGCGTTATGAGAATACCTCCCCAAAAGAGGTACCAGCTTGGAGAGAGTACGCAAAAAGGGACAAATGAGGTACGTCTGCTACTAGAAGAACGAGTTGTCGGGGGAAATAGAGAGGCGAGAGCCAGAGAGATCTCGGCTACATGAGTCAGTCAAGATTACATACTAGCTCTCAGGCTGCGTGACAGTGCACTTCAACACAATGGGTGACTACAGATGTAATTGTCAAACTCTAGGCTAACACACTGAGCTAGCTGTTAATGAAGGCAGCAAAAGCTCGGATTGAACAAAAGCCACCATGAAAGCAAAATAACACTATCTATCATTATAGGGATATGCCAGTACTGATTCAGTAAGGCCGGCGGTTGCGGCAGTATATGGCTGAAGAGCGTATTGAAAGCATTTTTGAAATAGTATGCATGTAACTAAGGCAAGCGCCGATTAGTACCTCGATATTGAACTGCCAATACATGTACCTAACTACTAGCTTTGGTGGTCGCGGTAACGGGCCGCCGGGTAGCCGCTCGTGGATAATTGTTAGAACAAATACTCCGTATACTAGACGACATTAGGTTAAAACGAATTAATTGTACTCATTTTCGTTAGCTCACTAGCCAAAAAAAATTGATGAACTATTCCTAGAAACCAAAAAATATTAAACTGCCCCCACACAGAATTGAACTATGGACCTTCGCATTACGAGTGCGACGCTCTACCGCTGAGCCATAGGGGCGATCTTTTTTGTTGGCGGCTGGTTGAAATTTTCGCATTATATTGCAGACACTTGCATCTCGTTTTTGATGGGAACAGGAAGCGTCCGGAATAGTGTGATAACTTACATGTACGTACATGTATTGTGTAGCTGGGCAAATCGCGTGAAACACCAATTCCTGTAACAGAAGTTGCTGCTATATTCGGTAACAGGTTTTATGTTACGCTGCAGAGAAGAAAGTTGCTTATCTATTATCAACTTATGGTTTGGTGTTTTGTTCTAGTCTGGTCACTATATAACTACTCCGTGGAGCTGACATTTAAAAACAGCCAAGGAAGGTCACTAAGCATCTGGGCCTATAAAGAGACAAATTAGGAAACTTCCAGTGTAAGCACCTGAAATGCGGTCGCCGCCGTGTAAATGCACGAGAGCTCTAAACCCGTCCGATTCAGCCTGATGGTCAATATCGGGGGAAGAAAACCAGGCAGAAGCATACATGCCTACTGTATTTAGGCCTCACCAGTACAAATTTGAGAGAGAAGAACGAGTTGAACATGATTTTACTAGCTGGAGGAGAGCTACTATTTCCATTGATGAAATAAGCCTGATTATCAATCTCAGAACATAGCCAATTTGTGGAATAGAATAGGGGCATCTTGTTTTGGACCATCGCAGACTTCCTCTTGCAGGATATGAAACCTTTACTGTATTGAGTACAGTCTACTGATAGATTGAGGATACCCTGACAAAACCTTATACGATATTGCTAACAAAGGCAATTTGGGGCCTTCTTATTCTAGGTGCCGCCGTTTTAAAAGAGACCACTAATCTCGTCTATGAAACAGAGGTCAAAGCAAAATGGAGATTCCCATGTGGTTATTGCTAGAAAAGCATTATCCTGATCCTAGCGCTCTTCTGTATCCGTTAGTCATAGCAACTACATATTATCCCTTGTTGCCGTGTGTATAGAGCTTGTCACCTAGACCGCCGCCCACCCCCCACGGCCGGGTTACCAGATGATATATAATCAGTTCCCTTTTGTGCTCCACTGCTAATAATGGTAGCCACTTCTCCATTGGATCACTTTGATGTGCTTCACCCCTACACAAAACATGGTTAGGAGTATGCATATAGTTGCACTTCGGGTTTGTGTTGACATGGAATAGATTTGAGAAACGCTGAGGAGTTCTGGGCTTCGGCAAAGCTGATCCATCAAGACGAGAGTCAAAATCGATTGCTAAATCTAGGGACGAAGTTCATGTAGACTTCTCCTGTGTGGAACCTTCGTAACGGAACAAAGAGAACTGGATTAGGATGAACAAAAGGCTTAAATTCTACTTATTTAAAATCTGAAAATGGGAAGCTACATGATGCAGGAATAAGGTCTTGCTCCTGAAATCTCATATGATCCATACACAAAAAAAAAAAAAAAAAAAAAAAAAAAAAAAAAAAAAAAAAAAAAAAAAAAACTACAAACCCATTGTGAGCTCTTCAGGGTTATGATCGTCCTCCAAAGATATCAAATCTTACCGGAATATGGCAAAAATATCACCCAAGGTAATCTCTTCCGCTGTGGCGCCATGAGAGAAGTTTGGAAAGCCTCGGAGCAAAATGCGGCAATAGGATAATTATCTACAGTCGCTTGACCCGGATAGCGAACCAGATAGATGGACCGATTTGCACTACTGTTGCTGCCCATGATTGCGAGACTGAGGCTTACCGCTTTTTGACTTCTATTCTCGATGCCGATCTAAGTCTCATCGTTGGAAGCATCGGAAAGGCACGAAATGGTAGGAAACGACTAGGACCTCATCATTGAGATAATGAACAAGCTTAGAAATAATAGGAAGGGCTGTAGCAACCTACGTTTTCAGCTAGAGCTATCCAATACCTAAATTCATCTGTTTCACCAACTTCGTTTACAGCCATTTACTATTCATTTTTTCCTTCCCCTCGTCTTAGTCCTCTTTTTTCTTTAAGACGTAAAACAAGGAAATTCCCCTGACGGGAGGCTTTGTAACGCGCTGACTGCCTTCATCTGCGCCTTTTTCCTTTTTCCTTTTTTTTTTTAATATGCTCCTGAAATCTTGCTTTGCGCCGCTGATCATGCCCCAAACATCGCAATAGGTTTCAATCTCGTGGACCCCATTCACAATATAGTTTGTCAGCTCATCAGCACTAGTGCGCAGATCAGGGAATATGTCGAAATCATACGTTGGAGATTTCAATAGCCGTGTCAGGAAACTAAGTCGTGTGTTTGTGAATTGCAATAAGACTTCGACAAAAAGGCACGTCGCTTGGTGACAATAGTACAATGCGAAAAACCCCAACTTTCTATTCGCAACGTTGGTGAAAGAATCGTTCGAAAATAATCTCTATAAAGGAAATTTGGCCGGCATGTCTACCAGATAATGAAGAAGTGTTTATTATAACCTGATTGTGGATTTTGGACCGATTTCAATCCATAAGACTGCTGGAGTATAATGGGCTACTAATGACCACTTTTGTACGTCACAGAAGACTATTTCGTGAAATAGTTCAAACAAATTCAAGCGGTGTACTCCATCAAGCTTCTTGGCATGACTGAAGCCAAGAGGCCCAACTCGGAAGGTCAGCAATAGAGCCCAATTTGCCAAGAATTAGACATGATGCTCTTGTCAAGATATTGGAGAATTGCTCAGTCCGTGGATGGTTTTTCAACATAAATAGAGCCTTTGAGCCGACCATTCATTGAGTAGAATCAGTGAATTACAATTCACATTATTTTCGATACCAGTCATCTCAGTGCATTTACACGTCTGCCTTCCCGGTAAGCTTCCCGGCCACTATATTCTATTTGGTGAAGAAAAGCCTTTACTGATCGGTTTGCTATCTCTCTGGTATCAGCCATCATGTTTGTTAAATCCTCGTCCGCTCTATGGCTGCTGTTGGGTGCCTCGAAGTTGGCTTCTTCCTCGTTAACAGCTCAAATCGGATACTTTGCTGGCCTTGTTCCCGGGCTTCCAGGGCCTGATCCGGGTATTGGGTGTGGGCTTTTTGCGCAAGTGACGGACGGTTCAGATACAGAACCTGCTACCTTTGTTACTTCTGGCGGCGAACCCACAGACGGCTGCCCAGCAGCTGAACAAGCTCTTTTCTGCGAGAGATGGGGCTGTCCATTTGACATGACATTCGATGGAGTTGTGGCAGTCACTGTCGACTCGGACAACTCGGGTGACAAGTCGATCTCCGTCACAGCGACCGGTCTCAATGGCCCGACTACCACGGTATCGTGCCCCTGGACTGAAGAGACCTTAAGTAGCTCCGACTCTGGGTCCCTCTATTCGACATGGTCGTGTGACCTTAGCGCGCTTCAAAAGTAGGGCATTATGGGACGAAGTTGGTAGAGTTCCCACAATTAGGCTCTCCTACAGGTCATAATTTGCATGCTTCAACATATAGGGAGGTCAAGAATCACTCAAGGGCGGCGGGCTTTATGGGAAGCCACATTTGGGTAATTCGATTGTACAGGACGTTTGGGTATCATTCGTGGGCTTGAGTGTTGTAACCACCGAGTCTCGCCTAGATAGGCCATGAAATCGCTCTCAACAGCTTTTCCCGATCTAATTTTCGTATCAAATACATCTTCACATCTATTTTGCTTGGCCTTAGTCTGTTCCGTATGAAAAGAACTCTTTCCACGTGAGCGTAATCTGCGGACTCTGAATTACTTGTAAGCCCATTGATGTCGCTCACAAGTCAAAGATTTATTGCCCAAGCAACTCTGGAGACATGCGCTCACCTAAAATTTAGATCATTGTCTTGATGTATGTGCCTAAATTATTAATACTTTACCAGGCGCTTCTTGGTCATGAATCTGGGACCAATCTTTTTTTTTTAAAAAAAAAAGAAAAACTCTCAAACAGTTGATCTACAAGATACACGACAAAGGGATATCTGGGAGGTCGATTCTTATATTTACAACAAGATTGAAATACTAATACACATAAATAAATGACTGAATTCATCACTTCTTTGGTGCCTCACGCTATTCTAAAGATTGAATAAGTCAATAACCAGGGACACAGTAAACATCATCATTTTCCGTCTCATCGTGAACAACCGTGGCATTTTCGAATTCAGAGCCATCCACGTCATCCACCAAAACAGGCTCTATTTCGTTGCCATCTTCATCCGTTCCAATCGTCAAGAAAGCACCTCTGTGATACTCTTCAACCTTAATTTTTCGGGTAATCCTAATCCTCTTGACACGAAATGCAAAAACAAATTCCGACTTCCGGTTAAATTCCGTCCCATCATCCTCTGTTTTGGTCCACTTACCCTTTAAGCCAGCACTTATGCCAAACCTGGGTACGTCAATGCCGAACTTTGTCGTGAATTCTGTACTTTCCGAAGTCTTGTACTTAACGTTCGCGCCCTTGACGAGTTTCATGCCAGTGATGAGGTAGAGCGAGACAATAGGGCTAAACCGCTGTCTGGGCTCACTCAACCATAACTTCACAGCAGGTGCCTTCATGGCTTCAGCAACATATTCAAGTGTAGGCTCAAATGACAGAGTCGTCACTTCGTCAAACGTAAATATGCTGGATGTTTTGCCAGTGTGTTCAACATTCGATTCAGGACCCAGAACTAATAACCCTGAATTTGCCAGAAACTGTGTAAAAACACCGAACCCGGTTTTACTTTTAGCTGAAACTGTTTTCTTCCAATCTGTCTCAACTATAGGTGGCTCTACGTTAACCAAGGGGAGGCTGGTCGCTCTATTGAATGAGGCTTCCGGCGCTTTCGTTGAGGCAATTATAGAGCCGAGAAACAAGGGACCATCCGGAGGTGGACGGATGAAGTCTGATGTTGGGCACAGAAAATAAGTCTTCTTGAAAGTCATGACTGCCAGGTTTCAAATTTAGATCTTTAGTTCTACCTGGCTTGTCAGTATTGCGATGAAAACAGAGTATGGAATGACGAAGAATTGCGCGCAATGAAAATTGACGAAACTGTACAACAGTGTGGAGTCGGAATTGCTCGACTTTGGAGCTTTCCTCCCGAGCCTGCTCTGGCGGGCATGTATCTACATGTTCTCTGTATGCGACCGCCTGGCGCGTGCACATGGAGCGGCCCGTTTGAGCCAATAGGCCTAGGCGCGCGGCTAGTGCCCCCGGCTCTACATGTAGTATTTATACGCCTCATCGCCACTTCTATGTGATTTTACAGTGCTCTAGGTCTAAATCTAAATCGTCCCATCCACGCAGCCGCACAAGCCAACGTCAAAATCTTCAGCGCAATCAGAGGCCATCACCAACAGCATAGCCTAGCTGCCATGGTCTGCATGGAGGAGTCCACGGAAACGTCGGGTCCTTCTCCCACACGATCTTGGTTCCTCCATTGCTAGACACGTGAAGAAGTGCCAGTACGACAAAATTACTGATAGAGGGAAGTTCCCGATCGGAGTCGTATGGAACCGGATTTCGAGCGTTCTCAATTTTTTTACGACTCGCCATGGGCTGATTTCGTGCAAGTGATTAGTTTTATGCTGTTAGTACACATCCGTCTGCTTCCCGTCTGCATCCAGGCCTCGTGTGGGCGTGACTTTATTGAAGTGGGCGCTGCTGACGTTTTCCGGCTCCTTTCGGCCAACACAAAAACCCTTTTATAGACCCTGTGAGATATTGTGATCCATAGCCGTATATTTCAAATTATATTTCGCGCATTCCAAAGAACCGTAGAGATCCAACTTAATCGTCCATGAGGCTGAGACGCGGAAACCTTACAGATTAGGTAGTCATTCCGGGAGCCTCTATTTACATAGCATTATGTATAATAGCAGAGTAGAAGTGCGAGCTACAGCCAGTAATAATGACTTCTTGCGCTATTTTCGTAGATATGCCGCTTCTAACGACTATCTTGGCGGAATGGCTGCTGTGGCTTCTTCCACTGATTGGCCCGTGATGGCGGTCCTGGAAGATCAATCACCAACCAATACCGCATATACGATTACTAGAGTGTCTTAAAAGCTCTATATACTTGTCAGATTTCACCCTCCTTTGGCGCCTCTGGCATTTCGTTTAATATTCCTGAATTCGAAGCTTTCATAGGCGAAGAGGCTCCTGCGTGGACTCATATCCTCCACAGACTCATCTAATAAGAGTACATCATAAGGATTTGAAGATGAACATCATTCAAAGCAAGAAAAAGGTCAAAGCTTGTAACAAATGCCTGCAAAACAGGGATCTAAGTATCTCTTCTATATATTTTTCACGTCGTGTCTCATTTCTCTCCCCCTATCCTCCCTCATTTTCCCCCACCTCTGGACCTCATATTGGACCGGATAGGAGCCACCGCCACCATTCTATTAACAATGAGTAGATGTAATATCTAACTGAAAACAAGTACCGATACAGTATTGCGATGGCCGAACATTCCATTCTACTCTTGTTGCTTGGTCTGTCTACCAGTAAGCTGCATTGCCCTTATCAAGCCCAGGAATCTCAAGCCTACCTGACTGCCATATCAAGCGACCCTCCTTCCAAAGGCTCAGCTCGTCATACGAGCAATCATTTCGCCAAACGCGTTAATCATTGGTCCGTATAAATCGCTTGAGTCCGATGGCGTCCCGGTGAATAACGCATCCCCCTTGATAGGGAATAAGATTGATCGCAATTTTCTGCAGAGAGGTTTAATACACTTGAACTCATCCGGGAATTCATTCAAGATATACTCAAATGCAATTCTATCCATGTTTCCTTGCTTGTTTCTTGTTATATCCTCAAACGTGCCGGTATACCAACCTGTGAGTTGACTTGGCTTCGAAAGAGTACGCCCCACAAACTCCCAACCGCGACGAATACACTGCCAAAGCAAAACGTAAAGGAAAGACTCAAGATCGTGCCGATAGGTGTGGTCAGTATCTTGTAGCACTTCGATAGCCATAAACTCCATTCTGCCCGTGCGGCAACGTGCGCCGCTCCGTCCGCTGCCAAGCTCCTTGGCAAGGTCCAAGTCAATCAGCATGCCTGAGAAACTGTCCTTTTTTAGATCAGTTATGATGATATTATTTTCAGAGATATCGCGGTGAAGGATGTTTCCCTTGGAATATAGAGACTGATGAGCCTTGATAGCATCGCAAAGCGCTTCCAGCAACTCCAGAGGGGATTGGTATTGGTAGATCGGCCGACCTGCAGGAGAGATTACGAGACAGCGAAGAGTGCGGTTATCATATAGACTGTCACTGGGCCCGACTGAACGAGATTCATAGCTCTCCCTAGCGAGATATGTGACCTCATTTTGCAGACCCGATCGCTGGCTTTGAAACCTGGATCGTTTGGGTTTTAGGTTCTCATCGACTAACTTACGCTTCATCGAACGCTTAGTAGCAATCTTTGTGCTGTTACGGTGCCTTTTAAGCGAGTGTTGAGGTTGAAAAAGTACTCGTGAGAAGGAAGAAACGCCGCTGGCGGTGCCTTTGAAGGAATAGCGTTTCGTGAATGTTATGTCTGAGCGTATGTCATCGATGTTGGTGATATCGTAATGGCCAATCAGTCTAGCAATGCCTTGGACTCCTCTCTGGTCGGCTAAATTGAAGAAATCTATCTCTGATTTCCGCTGACTGGAGGGCCAAGAAAACTTGACAACATGATCATAGTCATTGGATTCTGGATGCTTTGCGAGAAAGCAGGATGTCGCACGGGAGACAATCGCTCGCTGGTGGGTGAGAGGCACTGGGTTTAGCTGTAACCTCTGTCTCTTACACCCACCACCCTCAATACTCATAAAGTAAGAGTCGCTCTCTCTCTGTATGAACGTATCAAGACCCAGGTCGTCTTCATTCATCATGATATAGCCTGAAAGCACTCGGATAAATCGGTCTGGGTGCTCGTGGATATTGAATGGGCCAGGGCTGTAGCATCCTGAGCGATCAAATACCCATAACTCCATCTTACTCCCGCAGATAGTAAATGCGTGAAGATAGCGGCGTGTTGGTTGATTGGCGAATACGTCTCGGGCGTATACCGCGAGTTGTATTAGTGGCTTTTTGACGCCATCATGATTAGATGCCTTGAGCTCACCAATAACCGCGATGTCTTTTCGGAGACACTCTGCGTCTGATGGCTCTCTATTCTTTCTCCTGACAACTAAATCTATCTGCCGATATACCTCGCCACCAGTAATTTCTTTTGTAGAGTTTGTTGAACAGTAATGACGTTGCTCTTCAGAGAGATGATTGTTTTGCAGTGCGAATATCCAATCTAACATTTGGGTTTGATTAGGTGAATCATTCAGACTCACCCATTTATTGCCGATGCGTTGTGCCTTCATCGACTCGCACACGGCCTGCGCACGACCCGACCAGTCCTTATTCTCAAAGTGTTTCAGGAAGAGTCCTTTTGCATCCCGATATGTACGGGTTCGGATCTCCTCCCAAATCCTATGGTCAACAAGCTTCCGAGTCTGCTCGTCGCCTTGCTGTGATGCAGAGGAGAATGTAAATGGAGTATCGCTACTGGGAACACCCAAGAGGCGTTGCGGAGTCTGAAGTAGAAGCTCTGTAGAACATTGGGAATCGGCTGCCGGAACCGCAAAAGTCAGAGTGTTCAATGCTTCTGACGTCTCCTTTGCTTCCAAAGCTTCTTTAAGTGTACTCATGGTTCCAGCTTTGGCCAGGACCAATACTATCTGCGAGGACCAAGGCTGTGATTGAGCAGTAACAAAGTTTCCTTGTCCAGTGAATTCAGTCCACAGAGTTCAGAGCGTTCAAGAAGTAATATTGGAGATAGAGGGCTGAATACCTTGTTGTTGTTTTTACCAAGTTTCGCAGCTACCTTATATACTAGATCGACATCCTTGCATCGAGTCTCCGATGACCCCACAAGCTGTACGGACACATTCGCTCAGACATTCGAATGTTGGCAAGCCAGCTGGTATGAGCAGAATAAAGAACATCCTCGTAGCACATCTCACCGACCTATGGACTTTACGAGATAAGCCAGAAGATTCCGTCTGCTCATAACTACATGGCCTGCGACTGAACTATACCCTCTTCCCTTTTGTATATAGATAAGTGAACATAGTATTAAACAGCATAACTACTATTAATTGCCCAGTTGTGTCTTGATGACTAGAATTAGCTTATTGAACATTTATATTACAACAAGGCAAGTTAACAGGTTGCCATATCCTTCCTTGTATGAATTGAATATGTGTGTAACTATTAAGAACCGCCAACGTAAACTTTGAAGCTATCTTGTTGTCATCCGATGGGCACTAGACATTTACAATAGTTCAGTATTTATATATCAATTGAGATCAAGTGAGCTGCCATTAAAAAAAAAATAGCTATCAGCTGAAATATTTCCGAAATGCTATAGACTGTGTGTAAGAAGGTAATATTCAGAACTGCGTTCAATGAATCAGGATTAGTGAATTAGATGCTTATTTATCGACCCTCAAAGGAATAATCATCGTCTTGCATTTCTTTGAAGTTTGGTAATGCCCGCTATTTGTTTATTATTTTTGAGACGTTCTTTTTAAATTGTATAACTGTTGATATACTGAAATTTACACTATCATCTCTACCGATTGCATTTTTTGCTATGTTGATGTTAGAGGCAGAGAGTTGAGCACGTCATGGCCTCTGCATCGCGGATAAATGCTATCCGTTCATACCGCTGCGTATGCAATCTGCGATAACATTTGAGAACGGGGATATGGCAGGATTTTGGAACACCATTCGCAAATAATTCTAGCTTGAATACTAGTAAATGCTATTCGTTAGTATTTATGAACTATCCCCCCCCCCCCCCCCTTCAAAGCTGCGCCTGGCACAGGATGAGTTATAAAGCCGTCTATCTTTGGGTAACGTTGCGTAAGGCTTGTGTTTTTATGAGAGTGGGATGTATTTTTTAGCAGGTAGCGATGACAAGAGAGAATGAAAGAGGAAGCTGCCTACTGGAGCTGCCTTTGAGAAATAGATCGCGGATGGGCATACAGAAGAAGCCCAACTTATTCCCGCGAGTCAAGTGCACTGTTAGAGGTAAGAATGTTTTGCTAAGGTGTGGACCCTGCATATGCTTACATGTATGTGCATTCACAGCAGCACAGCAGCACTGTTAACGTGACTAGGATGAATTCACACCCTAACGTCTGGCTTCGAAGCGGGGCAGCCTCTGATATTCACCATCACAGAAAGAACAATAAGAGACTAGGTTCATAGAGTTCAAGTTTCTTTGGCTGTGAGGAATATATATACTTATATGTTCCTGGAGGTCATGTGATTTCGTACAATCTTTATATTGCCCACATGCAGGTATACATCCCTCACCGCCTTAAGAGTTACCAAGTAGATTCGCCGCGAGAATGGAAACGGACTGCTTCCTACAGAGTTCCATTGCTGACCGAAATCGCCAATCCTATAAACAAAACGGGATAGTTCACATACTCGATCATAGCATGCATCCCGGCACCTCTTCAAATTGTTCTCCAAAAGTGCTTGAAGGGTAAGGCAGAGTAGACCTTTTGCGCCTTCATTCCAATCCCTCAATCCACAGCGCCCTGCAAGCAAATCGGTGAGTCTCTCGTTCTTTAATTTTACAAGAAATGTGAGTCCCCAGGCTCCTTGTCGTTAGCCAGCATTTTCAGATCAGGCCAACTATATCCCAAGGTCAGGACTCGTTACTGCTGCCAAGCCATAGCAATATTTCAACTGATGACTTCTTTACCATGGCTTCTATTCCGCGCTCTTCAATCTCAACCAGGCAGAATGGGAGACGGTCTGTAATGCTTGGGCTGAGAACTTGTTCTCTGCCAATACAGCCCTCTGTGCTTGCCTCAACATTTGTTTGCGGACAGTGCCTTCGAACTGAAAGCCGATTTGTGTGGTACTCAGCCTAGCCAGGCAGGGTTGATCAAGGGAGTCACATGGAGTACTCTTATGGCACACGGAACCTGATTCTGGATTGGAAAGAGGGGATGATAGAAACTGGAAATATCAGTATACCTACTCAATTGCAACATGTAAAACCTAGGCAGCAAATCGACATGGAATCGAATCCTTTGACCTACATTAACACCCCGCCGTATGGAAATAACACAACGAACCCGCGGGGGTTCGTTGTGTTATTTCCATACGGCGGGGTGTCTATATCTGTAGCAAGACGCATCTAGTGTTCAATCCTTGTCAGGCAGAACCTAAGCTAGCCGGTTATTAGGTACCTCCTTCACCACAGCAATTAAGAAGGAACAGAGAAGAAAGTTCACAGAGTGAGACTATTGTAATAGGTGTTGAGCATTATTCTCATTTGGAGCAACTTGCAGTGCTTACAATGGTTGTATCTATGAACATTTGTCAAAGTTGATCGCAGCAATAATATGGCGGTATGTGTTGTCATACATTACTCAATCCCTTTAAACAATGCCGAAATACCATTGTCCTTTTCCATTTTGACATTTCTCAATTGTACCCTTTAAGGACATCAAAATGGCCTAATTGAGAAATGTCAAAAAAGAGGTTCGAATCTTAAGGCCACGTCGCCATAACCCAACACCAGAGATATGGGGGATTATGAAGGACATACTAGTTGACATATGCCGAGTTAAGGGCCTCATTTCCCTACCTCTGGAGTGTAGCACAGAGTGGTGAGCTTTTATCCATATTCTCACATCAACCCGTCTTCTGTTTGCTCAATCAAAAGTTAATAAGGGGTAAGAGCGGACGAGGGGGTGCGGAGCACTTTATAACAGCCTACAAGCCCAACTAGCATGGGACTTAAATAATCTTGTTATCATCTTTAATTGAACCCTGGTGCGACTAACCCAACGGGTGGATAGCATTATATGAGATCATTGGGCAAGATATAAAAAAAAAAAAAAAAAAAGCAGCCATCTTTGGCTATAAGCCCGCCAGCCAAGATATAATAGTCAAAAAAGATGCCCCCACACAGACTTGAACTATGGACCTTTGCATTACAAGTGCAACGCTCTACCGCTGAGCTATAGGGGCGATCTGATTGGCTGCTCCATATTTTCATTTATATACCTCCAGCTTGATCTCCACATTCCGTCGCTGACTACCGTCTAGTGCTATTCATGGCAGCTCGGACGCCTTTGCTCTGCTGTTGATGGATATACATCTATTCGACCTCTAGCCAAAATGCAAATGCTGCACTTAATTCTTGGACACACTTGGTCATTCTCGCCAAACATAGACCTTCTTGTCAGACCTCAAGGATGGTATGGCTCAATACCCGCCTATTTAGCCATTTTATACACCCAGGCTTCAGGTTGTTGAATGGACGTAGTCTCTTTGCTCCTTATACTCCAAACACTAGAGAGCAAAATTTTCGAGTAACAGTTATGATGATGGGGTTTTAATTATTCTTCATATTATAAATTTTCTTTCACTTCTCTCGGAATGGGCTAAGCGAAGTCCATTTTACGCGGGCTTGGAGAAGCGGAGTGGGCTCAAGTTATACCAGATTTACCAACTTATTTACAACTCCAGCCCGACATAGAGATGTAAGCTCACCCATCCAGATGTCGGCACAGTAGTCTGAGTTATCTGTATCCAAAACTAAAATTCACCATGAGTCTAGAAGTTTACTTACATCAGACTATTCTGCGCTGAGCTCGTAGAAGTAAAGATGGGTATGGGTAGACCCTGCAACATCTGAAAATCGCTAAAACCTGTAATGCATGGGTAATAAATCTTGTAAATCTTGAATAACAATGTCAACCGCGTGTACGACGGTATTATGTAAAGAGGCAAGGCTACATTTTTGCAGTGGCGCTCTTTACGCTAAACGAAGCGTGTACCGTGAGCCCACGAAAGGCAAATTCCCAACGCATCTATAATACGCCTCAAATAGCTTAGCTTTCTGCTTTGTGCCTAGATGCTCAACCTACCTATTAGTACAGTTGACAGAGGTTAATAGACCTGAGTGCAAGCCTCAAACGGTCTGGATAGCTAGTGTTGAAAATGCTTGTCAATGAGATGGTGGAGATAAAGCATCCGGCGTGGCATGGCTTTCATATGTTACTCGAGGCTCTCAAGATCAGTCCCTGCTCTTCAAGGCCATCTGATCCATTTGGCGTTTCATTGTCGCAATCGACTTTGAAAACATCAATACCGTCATAAGTGTATTTTTCTCACAAAGAAAACTGTCAAGCTGGTTTCGCAATTCTTGACACCAAAGACCTTCACCAAATATCCCCTGGAGAGCCCAAGTCAACCTACTTCGCCACAGGATCCCCCTCAAACCTCTCGAAAACTTCAATAAAGTTCTTTTTTGGCAAGTCAACTGCCATTTCTCAGCTAGATATCACAAGCGGTAGTAAGTTTCATATTCCTAAATCTTATTCATAGACCATGGATTTAGGAGCGGCCTTCATGTATTACATGCTGTCCATTCTCGATTCCCGGGACGCCTTTCAGAGATCTTAGAAACTTTTTGCGTTGTAAACGAAATATTTAGATTTCGGACAGGCTCTCTTGGCGATCTTCTCGTGAGGCTAGAGCGTTCTTACAATAGTCTCCATTGCGCAGGGAATGGCGCACACTTCACTTTAAGAGCTTTGCTCCTTTCAGCGGTTCAGGGATTTATACAACGACATCATCAACCAATCTCAAATGAACATGATCACGAAATGGATACTTTAAGGCAAGTTACGGCCCATCCGATTCCCTACCGGACAAACTCAGAGATTGAAGCGATGACGGGAAAGGCAGTTGGAAAATACTCGAAAGAATCAGTCGAAGTCGAAGGACAAAGAAGAGTAAATATATATTCGTGCAGCTCGGGCATATGCGAGACAGTAATGGGAATGGATTTATATAATTCATGAGACGAATTGCTATTACCATGATGAAATGGCTGAAGTCTGGTGGCCAAAATCTTCATCACAGATCAATCTTTCTGAGGCCTCTTGAGAGGGAGAGACGTAAGGTACAGCAGACAGCTAAACCATTGTCTGCTATTAAGCGAGGGCTCGAAGAAGGGTAGCAGTAGGCGTAGAGGGAAGCGATTACAATGGTGGGCGAAACTAGGCTCACATTTCATTATACACCTGGCTCTCCTATCGATCAATCCATTAAAACGTTTTACCCACTTTGACATCACATCTTAGAAGTTCTTCTAAGATGTGACTACCGTTAATTATAATTGCCTATCAGATGAGGTCTCTTCATACTAAAAAGCAACCAGACGCAGCGATTCAACATTCGAACGGAACTTCATAAAGCGTTAGCAGTTCGCCCATATAGGTGGCGTCAATAAACATGCTCAGTTCAAAATCAGAGGACTGTTCAACTATCTTCCTGTCAATTGCCAACTCCTTCGTCTGAAAATGCGTCAGTAAGAATGTCGGCGAAAGCGTGGGCTCGAAATATTGATGAGTTATTTTTTGTTTGTGTAAATAGCGAATAAAGTATTTTAGCAATCATCTTCTAATAAGATTTATCTCAATAGCATATTAATAATTATCTACATTACGCAATCACCATCGAGCAGACTATGCAGCAAAGGTTTAGGTATTAGGTAGGCAATTAGGGCAGCGGATCTAGGTGAAGTCTTCTTCAACTATGGTCAATCCTTCACAAAGAAGCATACTTCGCAACACTACCAAACTATCTTCTTCCCTCAAAGACGTAGCAGATAGACCTCAAGTGTCTTTTAGGGTTCATATGACTCATAAATGTAGCTTCTTTACTACGTTATACTGCAAAATATCAGAAGTTTTATTCATTCTGAGAATGCTATTGCCGTTTAATCTCTACAAGACTATATCTCGCATTGCAAGAGACAGATAACCGCTTCTACGAGAGTGGGTGCGGAAATATTTAAATGGTTAATCTCTATAGAGCTTCGCCTCCAATCAATTACAGCATTATCATCTTACATCTGAACAAAAATAATATGTATTCAGGTAAGAAAGCCTCAATTGACTACATTATATAGAGATATTATACCACATTTGACCACACCATGTCATTTTCAACTTTTTTCTCCTCTTTTCGTCGCCCGTCCTAGCGACTAAACACCTATTCTCGCCTATCCTACCTCCAACAATTTCTCCAATTCTATTCAGACTGCGTAAACGCAATATAGAGCAAGGGGTTGTTACTCCTGCATCATGCAGAGAGACGCCAAGACACGGCAGCCATAATACACGAAGCAGACGGCCAGCCAAACCCCCAAAATAGTACCAAAGAACCACACCTCTTCGCACTCATATACGATGGGAAGTGTTGGAGGTGGTTCATTTCACCACAGTGGCCCGTAGACCCTTCATTTATTTACCCCGCGTAGGATCGAACCATGATTTGCTACACACAGCCACGCATGTCCTCCGTATACCTATACCTACATGTATGTATGTATAAGCAGACATGTGTGTGAGATAGTACAATGGATGTATGTACAGCTGTGCTCGCTCGCATGCACGAGCAGGGCGATTGCATGGTGGGATGCATCACCTCCTCACCTCCGCATCTCGTACAAACAAGAATGCGCGCAGGATCCGGTCGTTACATGACAGGTCGCCCACAGTTGATGAAACGCTCGCCAAATTGGCTGGACTGATTGGAAGGCCATGGGGAGAGCCGGCCACATACCAGGCTGCAGACGACTGCTACTCCACGAAAACAGAGCTCACCAAGCAGCCCATGCTTTGGCTCTGGCGCCATCCAAGCTCCCTCTTAGTGTGTCCCTTCACTCTGCTCGGCCGTCACTCTGCGCTCGCTCACTAACTCGTCTAGTTAGGTCTCGTCGTCAAGGTTCAATCAAACGCCCATGCAGGGCTGCTTGCACACAATTGCCAATTTCCACGCGGGCAAACAACAACAATAGCCGGCCAAAAGCACGAGCGAGCCGCGGTTCCCACCCTCACTGCATCTACATGCAGCAAAGAAAGCAAAAGGACACGCCGTCGGGGAACCAACGCAGCTGTCCAGCAGCTCCTCCGGGATACAACTTCGCCTACTTCCGAGACATGAAAGAGAGGCGGGCGCCTACCTGCAGGGCACGGCCAATAGCCATGAGGGTTGCAGTATGGACACAGTAGTAGTGTAGTAGTGTAGTATGTAGTATTACACATACGCACAGACATGCAAGAAAGAAAGGCGTGCTCTTTCGGCGGAGCAGCAAGGCTGAGCCGAGCTCCCTATTGGGGCCTTCGGTGAGAAATCAGACAAGCCACCTTTTTTCTTTCTTCCTTTTATCCCGCTTGTCACTTTTCGGTGGCGCAAAGGTGATGGTCATGCAGCAGCGAAGGCAGGCAGTCAGCCAAAAATAGCGTCGTTGCATGTAAGAAAATGGGAGATTGGAAATCAAAGAGAACATATGATTGAATTTGTACGGTGGCGCTGCGTATCCTGGGACTGAGACACTCTACGGGCGTCGACGCTGACTTCTAGAAACAGGGCAGCGCCTCCACAAGACACAAAGGGATAATGAAAGAAGAAAAAATAGCCGAAACTAATAACCAACAGATGAGTAAGAAGGGAAAAAAAAAAAAAAAAAAAAAAAAAAAAAAGATTACAGACAGCATACATAGCTCTTTGCACCCGATGGAGCGGTACTTGTCCTGTTCCCTTGGGAGCCGCTGCCTAGCCATTGGGCGGGCCGATCCCCGTCTGCCTGGTGAGATTTGGGATAATATTCTGGGTCGTTTGTTGGACGGACCCAGCCCATCACCTTTTTTTTTCGGAGATATGCGCTCTGTCTCTTTCTTTTTGCGCCCATCAAAGTGTGGGTGTGTGAATACTAATAGTGGCAGCAAGCAGTAAGACTACATGTAGCTCGCTAGACAGGAGCATCTGAGCTGTGAATCCCTTCGCAGATGGAGTAATACAACACGCGATGAGCATGAGCTATGGCAAACCGCCTCGGGCATCTGACAGCCAGCAACTAACAGGCAATTATACATGCATGCGCATCATAGATGCGAGTACAGATAGCACTAGAGGCAGTAGTAGCAGCAAGAAGAGGGAGACTGAGAGCAAACGCAGCTGAACAAGCCCACTCGGCCTGATTTTTGACAAGCAGAAGCCGCCCACATTGGAGGGTACCGTGACAGGCGCTGGATGCCCGTGGCCGCCCTCGGTCCAGACGAAGCTCATCGGGCCCGCCGTATGATTGGATCCCCGTCCATCCACCCAGCCGGGACACGCGTTCATTCGCCCAGCTGCCATCTTTGGCGTCCCGGAAACGAGCGTGGCCGCAGGCGCCTTCGAACACGGGACAGGCGATGGAGCCGTGGTGGATGATGGCCATGGATGATTATCTGGGCGGCGATGATGCCATAAACTTGTAAGCCGAGAACTCGAGCAGACGAGGGCGTGTGTGATGGAGAAAAGAGGCGGCAGTTCGGTTCCAGGCTAGCAGGCAATCGTGCTGGAATCACAACCAACAGTTAATGGTTTACTCACGACAGCTTCTGCTTCACCCCTCCCCTCCCCTCCCCTCCACCAACAACGATCCATTCCGCTGGAACCACTCACAACAGTCCAAACCACCGCACTGGTAAGTTCCATGAGCTATGACACCGAGAGAGAGAGAGAGAGAGAGAGAGAGAGCAAAGAGCCCACGGGCCGATATCCCATCATCACTCTTAGCCCTCGACGCCCGGTTCTTATGCTGGCTGCTACCGTGCCATTTTATTGTTTGGCATCCTCTTGGCAAAAGTGCACACACACAGACACACACCTCTCCTTTTGTTTAAGGCTACTAGTTGCCTTTGCATCATTTTTTATTTTATTTTATTTCTTCCAAAATTTCATCGTAACATCGTACTCTGTCTAAACGGTTAAATGCGACTAATAAAACGTTAGTCCCAAGCAAGAACTACAGCACATCCTTAGCGGAGTGGCTGATGATCACCCGCGCGGGCGCTCTGCTGATGGCATGGAAATTTCCTTTCCTCTTCCATATCGTTCCTCCGAACGGCCATTGTTATCATTGGAGTAACCCGAACCGCTGTCTTGGTTTTCAAGCGGAGACAGTAAGAATTTAAAAAGACAAAGGAAAAAAAAAAAAAAAAAATATGATATACCGTTCAGAGGATTTGAAACTCAGAAACTTGGCCCACTTAGCCTTGTGTTCGCAGAGTACGTCTTAATCAGGCTTAGCGAGACACCTGTGATGCTCTCTCCGCAGTCTTCAGTTGAGGCTGATTTCTAGAGACGTGGCATCTCAAAAACTCAGAACAACCACTACTAACTACTAACTATTGACTATTGCCTCTCTTCGCCGAACTCCGTTGCCAGCGAATCCCCGGACGATTTATTCCATTGGATTTCCCAAATACCTGCTGTGATGATGCCCAAGTAGTTAGTTAGTCCGTGTCTCAGAACAAAAAAAAAAAAAAAGTGATAAGATACAGGCGCTAATAGTAGTCGCGGACAACGCCGTCATGATCCTTCTTCCTGTTCATTTCTGTCTCTTTTTTTTTCCCCTTGTCATTAATGATTGTACGCTGTGTAGAGAATGCTGGCAAGCGAGGGAGATCATTTGGAGATCGTATGAAACCGCTCCTGTGCCAGCAAAGATGCTTATTTAAACGAAACTCTCTGTATTTTGTATCGGCGCTAAGGCAAGCCCTTTGAGATATACGCAATATCAGCATCGAAATAATAATCATCAAGTACGTCTCAATAGTAAATAGTTTGTGACTCAAAACTAGTCATACCAACCATTGAGGCTCAAATCATGCTTACCTCTCTCCCCATCTGTTGTCCCCAATTCTCGTAGAGGCAGCCCATCACAAGCCAGATATACGTGTATATGCATGCACCCCCCGGGAGCCTTATTTCCAAGCACAAGGCATCGCCACGAGAATCATAAATGCTTAGTGCTGGCGTAATATCACCAAAAGCCTCGTCCAAAAGCGTACACATCTCTCGCCCATCCTCCCATCACCAAACCAAAACCGTATATAGCGCCATACCGATTATAAGGCAACAGGAATATCTATTCGCTCCTTCGAATCACCCCCCCTGAAGCTTCTTCTCAGCCCAAAATCCCAATCTAGTGTTAGTGACATATCGATGAGCATCAATGGCAGTATGTAATTCGCCCAGATCCTTCGTGCCCTCAGTCAGGGGTGGTGCTATCTCTGCAAAAAAACCGCTAGTGTACCGTAAGGCGAGGATGGAGGAGGGGAGTGTGTCGTTCTGGTCGCCGAACAGACGGGTTCTAACAGCAGCCTCTTCGACAGTCTGGTAGCCTTGGCGACTGGTTCAGCTTGTCTGCAGCCCGTCTGTGACAATCACAGCGTGGAGCCTGTCAACACTCTGTCCACCGGCCCAACAGGGCGTCCGCTATCCAGTCGGATAGATAGTCATTGCCAAGGGTCGTACTACCAGTTGAGCTAGTACTTGGAAGCTAGGCAGATCGTCTTTTCGGTAGTAGAGATTCTCTTCTCCCCACGCTCTCCTCTCAAATGCCATTGGACCTAGACATGGACCAAGCTCAACAAGGTCGTGCGATTCGATGCCTCGTAAAAAGCAGAAGAAGGTCGAGAAAGACACTTGGGCCATCCGGCGTGCCCTGCCATGCTGGCATCTTGGGACCTAGCCCGTAGCAAGCCTGAGCAAGGACGGGTTGAATGAGTGAGTCCTTGGCCGCCCGTATACTCACTTGTAGTAGAGAGAGATATGAAAAGATAGAGCCAACAGCAAATCCCGCGAGAGCAGATTTTAACAGGGGCATATTTCAGGTCGCTTCAGTTGGCGGCAGTCAAGGCCCCTGGGCTGCCATGCCAGACCCTTGCTATCGCTCTCTCTCTCTCTCTCTCTCTCTCTCTCTCTCTCTCTCTCTCTCTTGAACCTTGTCAGTATTTCCACACCCTCCATGCGCTTTTCGGAAAGGACAAGCGATACCAGATTGCTGAATAACCATCCACCCCGGCAGTTCATGCTGTTGAACGGAGCATCACTCCCGATCCGGACTCCTGTGCGAAAGAGAAATGGAAAAAGAGGATCCACTGACCAGAGAGTCTGGTCGTCTTCGCGACGCGCTAAAATCGACCGCTATACAAGTACGGCAACAAAATCTACAATCATTACGGATGAGAAAGACAAAACCCTTGCTAGATTTCCCCTCAGCCTCTCGTAGATCAATCTCTCCGGATTACTACTAGGCTACCCAGGCTCCTCCGAAACCCCAGTAGTATATGAAATGAGAGGTTGTAATTACAGAGATACGGGTTGGTGATAGGACGGAGAACGGTGCTTACTACTAGCACTTACACCAAAAACCTCGGAGATTTTGGTAAAATGAAATCGAATCAAGCAGCCATGTCTGTTGACGCGGCCTTCGCCACAGCAAACAGATGAAATTACCAAATAGCGTCAAGATATGCGGCAGCATACCTACTTGCACACGCACTTGCAGCTTGTGCAGGTCGTCTCCATACATGGGGAACCCGACCCAGCTCGCTTCGCCGTTTCATAGCATGTCGTCGCCTTGAGCATGTAAACCAGGCCTTTGTGCGACGTGACAAGTTTGACCATACGATACGATATTCTAGCAAGAAAAATGCGCCGCTCTTAGCGAGTTCAACCTTGGGACCACAGAAGAAAGGAAAAATAAAGCCCACCACACCTGGTCTGCCGCCCAGCCAATAACGGCACTTGGTAGCGCCAAAACCTCCCCCTTGCTCGACGAGGGTGGGAGGCAATTTCATGCACATCACCAGAAAGCAATTTATTGAATTCTGAGCGGAGTGGACAGGGCAATCGAAATGGTGTGAGGGCTATTGCTACCCTCCATCAGCGCGCACAGCTGCCTGTCCACACAATATGTAGGCCACAAACGAGAAAAAAAAATCGTTGGAGGCGACCGCCACAATATATTTTTTAATATCGAGCAGCATATCGACACTGACAAGCGAAGGCGAAAAGTGACGATTCATGATAAATCGTCGTCCTGAACCGGTGGGTCGGTTAGCACACACCGCGGGAGGCACGGCACGAAGGCCGCGGACCCTGAAAGTCCAGCCCACCTCAGACGTCTTCTAGTATGTGTCCAAAGCAAGTTCTTTGCCTGAGGGAAAAAATTCATCCAACAAACTTGCTTCATGCAGTAATAATGGTGTTGGTAAGACGGCTTTCCCACAGCAGTTCCCTAGTTCGTCACGCTTTGACAAAAGCGTCCATCGTGCCGAGGCGTAGTAGACGACGACGCTAGGCAGGTCTCTCTATTCTTCCATTTCACACAAAGGGCGCCTTCCTCTATTGGCTCCAGCTTTTTTTTTTCTTCTTCCTCGGTTTGGCTTTGTCCCGAGCTATCGGTGTCCACTAGTCTCGATAATGTCTAAGCCATGTACGTTTAGAAGACGCAGAAGCCCACAAGGGCGGCGTAAAGCATCCTGTAAGTGAGATGAGAACATCGTGGACTCCGAGCTGAGAACCAATAAGCCACAGATAATAAGATAGTACGGGGTGCAGCAGCCAGAAAAGCCAGGCTGGCGCGGAGGAATTGCGGCGAACTATGAAGTATGTCAGTGTAGTATTTGCTTCCAGCCGGGGGGTTGATAGAAAGGATCGAACATCCCTCGCCAGATCCAAGGAAGGCCACGCCCCTCGAAGCAGCAAGCCGAACTGCGAGAAGCGCCTCCATCATCAGTGACTATGCACAGACCGTACACACTGAGCACCGACAAACGACTAGGGGCTGGAAGCCCACTGCTGCAGCGCTGCCAATACTACTACTTTTCTGACTCCTAACAGAGTAGGACTAGCATATTGGCGCGAGTGAGAGAGGCTGGCGTGGCCTGGAATGCGGGGAAATATTGTGATATATCACAATCTCAGCTTTTTTGTACATAGTAGTTCAAACACCCCCAAAATCCTAGACTCGTTCTCCAAATTCGACGCCAAAAGGCGCGCACATCAGAGCTGAACCAACCTCAAGGGCGACCCGAGTTCTAGGCTTCTCAAGCCACGGCGACCATCCAAGACCCCTCCCCTCTTTGTCTCTGATAGCCCAGGGAAGGAGGATGGTTTGACCCCAGCTCGTCTCCAAATAGGCTTACTATACGAGAATGTTCAAGGCGCGACGGCGTCGCCTTTGACACAAAGTGCGGAAGATAATGCGGAAAACGGCGCGCTCTCTTTTGGGTGAGACATCGCAGAGGAAGGGGCCTCCTGTCCAGACCAATGATAGACGCCTTTCGGGCTGGGCATCCCCATCCTTTCTCCCTCTCTGTCGTTTTTTTTTTTTAACACACTCTCCCTTGCGTCGTGACTGCCGGAGTGCCGAGCATGGGAAGGACGGAATACTAACAGGAATAGTGCTAGTTAGCATCAGACCGTTGGGCTATCACATATCATACAGCCGTTATGTATGGAATGTTTTTTAATCAGCTCGAGACGCACTTATGGCTTCCTCGAACAGCGATATCCGACACGAATAAGGAGTCCCGGCCCGTCCGCTGCGCCGTCGCAGCTCACCCGTGCACATATGATGCCATGGTGGATTGGATTTGCCATCACCTGCACGTGGCTTCTTTCATGTTTGCAAGGGAGGCACAAGAGCAGCGGCTCAGATGGATCACTCGGTGGTGTGCAAGGGATCTTGCCATTTCCGGGCATCCCGCAAGCCAACAGCCAGTAGCGATCTTTTCTTCTTCCGAGACTGTGTTTCGCGAGCAGTGGCTTTATCAAGTGAATGATCCATATGCTCCGCTGAACCTCCATGCGTGTAAATGAAGGCTCTCTGAGAAAACGGAGGCCCAGAGTCGACCCATGGGTACACTCTCCAATCCCAGCCACGACAGCTGACTTGCTTTCTTCGTCTAGCTGCTCTACAGTACTCCAGCGGGATGCAGCAGCTCTTCCCCAACCAGCCAACCAAAGAGGAGGCGGGGAGAGCGCTCGAAGATTCACCACATGGCAATCTCGCCCTGCAGCTCGGCCAGCCAATGAGATGCCGCCCACGATAGGAGGTCCTCTGAAAGAGGCCATGCAAGGCACGCGAACCACCATGATTCAGCGACAAGCAGCTGCCCTCCCAATTTGACCCCGGACCAACGAGCTCTCTTAGACGCCCTCCCACCCAGCAAACAATATTCTGATATTTGAGCAGCGTGTTGAGAAAGATGCGTTTCCTAGCTCAGTAATTCCAGCATGGTGATAAACTAGCGTTGCAAGCGATATTTCACAATGTATCTCGCACGGCACCACCAGTAATTAACCGGACCATGTTTCAGACGCTTTTCCATTCCTGTACTCTTTTCTTGGCCTTCTTCACGGTGGGCGTGAAAATGATATTATTAGCCATTCTCCGTATTAGACCTTGCTCTCTTTTTGTCTCCAGAGCCGAGAATAGCAGCAATCTTAGACGAGTCGGGAGGACCCTGCAAAACGGCCTAGAGCCACCAAAGCGATCCGTTGCGCGCGCTGGCGGCACACAAAGCCGAAATTTGGAATTTTGTAGTATATTGATATCAGCTTTGCCTTATGCTTTCTTTCTCTGCGAGAGCCGCTATCGCTGCTCATGGGACGACACTAGACGGTTTTGATGCATGCTCCGTTCCAAAGGGCGATCTCGCTGCGACTGTGGAGTACTAAGTAACTTGGATGGCTCACAGCCCAAAAAAGAAGGAAAAAAAAAAAGAAATCGCCGAGCTATCGTGACGATGTCGTCACTCCCAAGACATCGGCTGCTATCATGCCGCAGGCCCGAGACAGCCCTAAACGCAAATAGCTCGCAAAACTTTTTTTTCCGCTCTATTGAATCAGTAGCAGCCAGCCCCAAGAGCTATGATGAAATAGGAGGGGGACGAAGCTCTCATCAAATGATGATACTTAGTAAAAAAACGTGCGACAGCAAAAGCGACTCATTTCAAACTGATACAGCTCCATTTGGCTCCATACGGTTCTTGCTGACGTCTAAATTTCCTCATCTTTCAAAACGTCAGGTCGGTTTAGTATTGACTCAGGGGGACGTCGTTGCCCTCAAAGGTGAGCCCACCAGTTGCAAGCGCGCAGCAGCGTTCAAAACGGAAGAGAGGGTGGGACTCTCCAATCTCGTGTGGATCTAAGAAGGAAGTCGAAGAAAGGGGGGCGTGAATACAAGTTTTGCTCACATAAAAAAGCGTTAGCGTTTATTCTCCTTAGCTTCCAAGATCAATGACCAACTAGAACTATCGTAGCTTAGCCCAGCATCCTTAAACCTGGAAGAGCCCAAGAGAAAGAGAAAATGGATGGCCAGGGGGGTCGGGAAGGGCAGGGTTTCTGGTTCGTCGATCTCGTTTTGGTCCTAGTCCGGGACCTGACTCGGAGAAGCTGCATGAAACAAGAGGCGAGAGGGCGTCTTTCTGGGGATGGGCACTTGTATTTCATGTGGTGCTCCTACAGTAGAGAATTCCACATAGCCAGGATGCGCTCTGAAAGGGAAAGGCGGAGGCGACAAATCCTACTCTATTCGACATTCTTTCTGAACTGGTGGCGATGGCGCCTCCTAAAATGGTGATGATTGTGGCGATGGTCATGCAGCCTCAAAGTGTAAAAAGCTTCTTATCTCTAAAAGCTGCAAAGTACCTGCGCGCACTTGCATTGATCAGGCGACTACTGCTTGCGACGGGCTCTCGGGGCGTGCCTCAACGTTAGTCGATGATCCATCTGATCGAGAGCCGGCTCGATGGTTGAGAGCGAATGGCGAGACTCGTCTCAAACACGATGCACTGGTTCAGTTCATTTACAAGTTGGTCAGTGCAACAGCTCTAATGTGGGCTTGGCGAACGGTCTCTGTTCGAGTCATTCAAGCCAATGCAAGGCACCATTTAGCGCTGTGACTCGACGCATCAGACAGAAATAAAGCGCTGTATGAGCAGTGTCAGCCGATAGCAATCTCAGCAGCGCTCCATAAATGCTTGTACTCGTACTTGTAGAATGGAGCACGAAATATATGTTCAGCTGGCGATAATTTCTTCTGATAAAGGGGGACAGGCTGCTGCATCATTCCGCAATAGTAAGTTAGCCAGGCGGTTAGCCAAGAGAGTTCCGCGTATAATAGTTACATACTCGTATACTTGAACGTCCTATTCCAGCCCGTAGCTATTTTGGGCGATCACCCGCCCATCTACGGCTAAGAATGGCTCCCTCACTATTAACTGTGACTCGAAGATAGCCTCAAGAGCCCATCCCTCTCGCACCATACCAGTAGCGGTACTAGTCCCCATCCTTAGTCTTGTAAGGCAAAATAACACTCCTCTCTCCACTACTGTCAGGCGAAGGTGTTGGCCACGCCCTATTACCTAGTGCTTGCAATTTCCATAACGGTTCAACTCGACTCCGAGTCAGGGAGATTCCTATCGTCATTTTGGCCGCCCACGTGCCCTTTCTGTCTTTTTCTTTTCTCTTCTCCCGAAGCCCTGGTACGCTCTCGAAAGAACCACGCCCAGCTTGTATGAGACAATCAGAGACTTCAATTTGAAGTCGTCATAGAAGAGAAAAAAAGTCCCAGAGTCCTGAGGCGCGTGGGTGGCAGCCACACTCAAATCATTTCATCTCGTCTGTTGGCCAAGTCAAAATTTGGGCGTGAGCACCGGGCAGGATGGCGTTGACGCCGCGTGTGCTCTAGCGCATCCCATCTGCATCTCTTCTATGGTGCAGATCCAACTGCTCATTCGTCCAACGGCTGGCTGTTCTCCAAAATTACCAGTGAGATGGAACAAGAAAGTCTCCGCCGTCAGATCCCAACTGGGACGTTCAGTCAGCCATCGCGGCAAGGCGCATGGGCGTGACCGCTGTGCCGGGAACAAATATCATATCGTAACCAGCCCACTGGGAAGACAACACGAGGTGAAAGAAAAAAAAACATGCCATCGCCCGTGCACTTTTGGGAATGACGTGCTCTCAGTGGATAAGACACATGAAGGCTGATACCACCTGTCGCCGTGTGTAGCCATACGAGTAGATTGCCAAACTGGAATGGAAAAGAACCGGTCCACTACCTTACCCTCACGGCAGTGGTGGATTTGACGAGCCATTCATGGCAAACCAAGGCTGAAACAGTTCCTACGCCCGTTTCGAATGCCCCTGGTTAGGTGGTTAGGGCTGTGATTCAACTATCTACTCCCACTAGTAGTAGATCCAGATGAGTCGTAGTAGTATTGCGAGCGTGGAAATTTTCAAAAAAACCTCAGATCCGGCCTGTGTTCTGTGTAGAGAATGGCGCTCCGTATCTTCCGATGACATTCCCATTTTGTAAAAATAGTAATGACGATGCCAAGCTTTGCTATTTGGGCAATGGCCCGCAAGATGAATAATAGCGCTGCTCTAGTATACGGCTCAACCCCAGGGCCTCACCCGCCAGTCTCGTTTTTGCGCCCGCTAATCAGAGGGAAACGAGCTCCCGAGTCGGCATGTTCCAGTGACCGAGTCCGCCTAACGCTCATTTGATGCATACGACATCAAACAGCAAGGGACGACGATGGGCGGCCTTAGTAGTGCATCGGCTGCTCCCACAAATGCTGTCATGTTTTACTCGGGTCGATATCCTGGATGCACTAGGCCCTGCGGGAAGTGAGGCGGTTCGAGGGGCTAGGTATTCCCGTATATATTCAGGCGGTGCTGCAAAGTCTGCTGTGATTGTTAGATATGAAATTTGGGGAATTATTGGGGTATGAATACCTCGGGATACTCTCCCACTCGGACCCGCCATGCAAATGGAACTGCGAAGGTATTATGTTTAGAAAGCGTGGCCTCAAAAAATTTCTACCTCTTCTCATGAAAGCAAGGCAAGGTGGTTTGTTGCACAGACAACCTGTTTATTTCAATTTCCTCATGGGAGGATTGGCTAATCTTCTTACTCATTACAGGGTAAGGCGCTGCTACATGTCGAATACGACGAGATTGCATCATTCGTTCGCTGGGCAAGGACCCTTCACTGGCGATATGTTTCCTATTCTGGGACCAAGTGCGCGTGCTGCAAACGACTCCTGCTGCAGGCGATGATGCACAATGGCATGATCCAAGGGACCTGTGCTGTGTGTGTGTAGCGTAGCTGCGAACAGGATGCTAATAATCCGGTTGAGGGTCCAAGTGATATCATCTGCAGCATAAATTATCGTGGGGTAGGATGTCTCCTGGCAAAAGATGGGGTTCCCCACTAGTCTGGCAGCAACCAGACTCTCGCTTCGCTTCTGGCGATAATGGCTCTTCCCGCCTCGGACAGCCATTGGGATGGCAGTATTTCCATTCAATGGATCGCCTCTGGGCGGCCGGATGATGAATCTTAAACATACCACCCGGCTACGCTTGGTTGCTTGGATAGTGAGTAGGGTGCATGCATTTTTACACGCTGGGGATCCTTTTAGCCAACTGCCCCCCCTCTTATCGCCTTTACTCTAGCTTACCACTCCCTTTTTTCCCATCTTTTTTTATTGATACCCGCGACAGCCTGGCGGACGACCCCTCACGAAGCATTTCTTAGAGCTGGTGGTTGTCTCGCAACAGGAAGCCATCGTCGTCATTGGATGCAAAAGATTCGCAGTAGCAATGCTCCGTGCAAGGCGGCCAGCCACCTACCTCACACCAGTATCTGCGAAGTCCCTTAGTGTAGTATGTAGATCGTCTCACATCAATATGGCGGCCTGCCTTCTATCAGACGTAAAGTGCTAAGCGTGCATGGCGACGCTGTAAAAGCACGAGTTTTATGGAGCGGTACCTCCTTGTATACTTATTGCCCCGTACACTTGGAGCCTGGCTCCAAGTCAGTTCGCGCGGGCCACGGAATGCGACTGCGTCCTGCAAGTTCTCTGCACTGCTCCAGAAGGCTCCATTATCTTTCAAGCCAATGTCAAGGGGCCACTTCCCCAAGAAAAAAAAAACCACAAAATCCCCTAATTGCAAAGCCGTACATGGAAAGCTAGTCTCCGCAGCCGGCAGAAATCTCCCCACAGCAGCCCCCGGGGAAGCTGCCACGGCATACCAAATATTAATGCACGCAGTCGCTTTCGCTTGGAAGAGGGTACCTTACTTGCAAGCGAGGGCCCTCTTGGCCTGGTCCTTTGATCCACCTGCCACGTAAATTCCCAGGGGTTCGTTCGTTGTCGGATAGGTAGCTACTGAGTAGAAGCAGAAAGGAAGCCATGTGTTCACCGATGACTTGTCCACTGGCGATATACTGCACCAATAGATTCGGCTAGGACAGCATCGTATTGCTCCTATTAGCAATACAAGGACTAGCACCGATCTGGGTGATCCGGAGATGCCCTGACAATTTCCCTTCACGGCTGCCGACGACTCGGAAGATGCGGCGAGCAAGTTTGATTTGATGGCCATCAACAGGACTTATTTGTATGTATACAGCAAAGCGAAGTATGTGGTCCCCGCTGCAAGTATACCTGCACTAACCTCAAGCTTGCGACGAGCAATTTTGGAGTAGTATTAGGTAGCGCATGCTACGGAGCGCGTATCTGGAGTTGCGTCCTCTGCGGGCCACGCAGACGAAATTCTCGGGCTAAGAGCAGATGCCTTGGGTTATGGCCGGATAGATAGTCATTCATCTTGTCAGGTGATGGGGAGAGGGATGGACCCCTTAGAGCCGTTCTCCAACTCTCGCCAAGCAGCTTAGTGCGTTTTGTTCCATCTCCCTCACCTTGTGTAGCAGTAACGGAAACACTGAGGAGGCAAATAATGGCGGACCATGAGTTCGAAATCTGCCTGGGTGGTGGTAGTGGTGGTGGGCAGAGTAATGATGGTGATGTTAGCTGCCAGCGGCTAATCATGATCCCCTGTCGAAGTAGTAGCGCGGCCACCATGCACCAATCCGGCGCAGGCTCCAAGCCCCCCCGGATGCAAGTGAAATCAGAAATGGCATAGTCGCTCCCAGTCCCCACACTGTCCCTTGATAGCAACCCAGGCTGGACCACATGGCCATGCTCCTCAACAGGCCTTCACAAGCGATTATGTCGACGCAGCCAACTGCTAGCACAAAACGCTACCAGTAGCATCAATATCGGAGCCGGGAAACATTGGGGGGAAAACCGCTGGCGTCCTCCATCCCTGGAGAAAGGAGCAGCCAAGCCCTCACTAGTGTTGATAGAGTCGCCCTATCGAGGCAGATCTGAGAGGGTGATCACCGTACTGCCGCCTCGTTATGGCTGACGATGGCCAATAGGCATCATGATCCAAGTGCGCCTCCTCAGGTAGATGTCGGTTAGGCGTACGAAGTAGTCTGGGCGCCGTACATACTGCATCAACAAGGGGGGAGGAGAAAGGTTGACTGCGTCCTTGTTCCCAACTCAGTCCTACGCCACCAACCTCGAAGATGGTGGTTTTCATCCGCGGCCTCTTTTTCCAGCCTCTCTGCCCGTTCGAGGCACGGCGGCTGCTGTGACAAAGGACAGCTCCGGAGGAGGGTGCCTTGAAAGCATCCGCGTGAGCCGTTGGAGCGGCCATGTCCGAGGAATGAAGGGCAGCAACACGAAGCCAAGCTGCGCAGCAGCAGCAATAGGTGCGAGGTAGCAATAGCAGCTAGTAGTTTGATAGCACCAGTATCGTGCACTATGACTAGCGAATGCTACCCACTCAGCCGCTGGCCGTTGCGGTATGGAGCAGATAGACACTGGTAATGTCCGGAGCATCCCAGGCGTTACCCGTTCAAGGGCTGTGGTACGTATGAGTACAACAGATGCCGTGCGACGATCTGAGAGCTGGTAGTCCAAACATACTTCGTAATAGAATCTGCACCTAATACGATGTGGCTTTTTTTCTCCTTCTTTCTGTTTATTTCATGATCCTGGCGCCATTCCGTCCTGCGCCAAACTTGGCACCATTCCGCATACTGCAGCTTGTGCAGCTCGCCAGCCAAAATGGCGCTCTCAACGAGGCACCGTCGTGCCATGCTAACAGGACACTATCACCTCTATCGTCCTGATTATTCCGCATCGCACATGTGTGTGCGATCACCCGTTGTGGTGTCACCCGCTGCGTCTTTTTGCTGGGACAAGACGAGGGGACCATCACCGCAAAGTCCACATGACGGCGGTTTTGGAGCTCTCAGAAGATGCGAAATACGACAGACGAGCGACTTTTCGATGGTGGATCTGCTCTGATCAGCTCCCGGTACTGCCTCTAGTGGAATGCGCTGTTGCGTACAATTAGCAAGTTAGGCATGTAGCATGCAGTATATCACTGTATATCACCAAATCACGTCCACCAGCATTTCGATGATACTCATGTAATACAACCTCGATATTCTGTAGGAGTTTAGTCAAAGGGGGGATGATCGCTGGAGCACAAGAATGCGGGCAACTAACCGAATGCCGCCTAGCTTCCCCGTCAAGGCCCTGCTAGGCCTGTTGCGTAATCCAGCATCAAGACCCGCTTTTACCTCACTCCCACCTCTGTTGTCATCTTCTGGCCTAAGGCACCAAGCACGCTGCGTCGAATCTCATTTCCCCCATAGAACATTCCAGGGGTCGAGGGCAGATCGTCTTGGACTGCAGTCCTTGCTCTCAGCTCGCGTCACAGAAAATGATGGCAGGCTGGCCGTTGAGGGCGTCTTTGGGCGAAAAGGGGAATTGCATTGGGAGCAGAATTGGGGGAGGGGGTTCGGTCTCGGAAGGTGCCCTGCACGAAGGGCTCTGGAAAGCATCGGCTGGCTGATCATGGCTGCACTGGCGCTTTCGTCTGATGATCCCTTACTTGAGGTGTCTGCCATGTGTCCCAAGCCAATTGATGAAGAAAATCTGCGTTCCATGGAATTTCCACAAGTTTCTTCTAGTAGCCAATGTAAAAAATTTCCCTTTTTTCTCTTTTCCCCCCTCTTACACACTTATATGCCTGTCCACGCCTATCACAGAAAGACAATTCAATTGCCTGATTGGCATTTTAGCGTTGTTGCACAACCGCAGTGACATGCATGCAATTGAGTTTGTTGACGACTCAGGCTGCGTCGCACAGCGCCTGTAGCCCCTTCTGTTTCCAGCGCTGTGCAGGAGAGCCAGAAGGGCCTGGGTGCAGTTTACAGTGAGTTACAGAGGGGTCGGCGGTGGCACAGAAGGAGGGGCAGGCTGGAGATGGGCTCATTGGCCCTCTACTGCTCCCCGTAGTGAACGTAATGGCCCATCTGTGCTCACGCTTCATACAGCGACACAACTTTGTCTGTCCCGGTGACACAGATGGCACCCCTGGGGCATTGAGCTTCCGTCACCATACTTGGTAGAGATTGGCCTCCATGCAACACGATAATCCGTGCGGTCGAAAATTTTTCATCTTGCTCGTTTCTGCTCCCGTCGTCCATCCCATGCCTGCCCAAGGGGCGAAAAACAGCCCACCATTTTGGCGTCAGTTGAGGGCCAATCTGCCCACAGGCGAGCGCCCCGACTCCGGCTGGCCCTTGAGTCACCTCGCCCAGGCACGGCATCGCATCATGGTCGGATGTTGTGGCGCGTAGCAGGCTGGAGCTAGCGAAACAGCGCCAAGAGGACGCAAAAGCCCAGCAGAAAAAAAAAAAAATGATCACCTCAGAGAAATCAAACTCTGGGGGACCCTCCCGCAATGCCCTAAGCGTCTGGCGCAATTTTGGCCTGCCGCTACGACTTCTTGCTACGGCTGTCGCAACTGGGCCGTGGAATGATTTGATTTTAATTAGAGCTGCGACGCCGTCTCCAGAGGGCGCCCAGACTTGCCCAGGCTGTCAACGGACCTGCCCGGCCGCCTAATGCGAAGCTGCGAAAACCTTGTGCTGGCTAGCAGGCAGCATAAAAATTTTCTGCCGGAGCACAAGCCAGGTATGCAGGACAAGGACAAGACGAGACAAGCCACACCAGGCGGTGCGCGAGGACAGAAAAAAAAAAAAATCAGCCACCACCATCTCGCATGGCATGTCCTCGCCCGTCGACACACACCCCGTCGAGCATAATATTGCTGGGTATCACGCATTTCATCTTCATATCTGCTGCAGGGCATGGGCGGCGGGGCTCCAGGAGAGGAGATGGTCAAGCCCAAGACAGGACAAGGCATTCACCACACACCCCAAGGCAAGGCCCCGCCTGCTTGTGCTTGAGTGCTGAGCGTTTCGCACACTCCCCTTTCAATCTCTGGGCTCCACCGGTACAGGGCGATGTACCCTTCGGCGCTAGGCTGGATGCGACGCTGCGGTGCGGGCTCCTGAGCTGGTGCTTCGTACGAGAAGCAGATGATGCACAAAGAGCGACCTAGTACTAATGCCTACGTAGGAGATACGTAAGTAAAGTAGGTACCCTCCCTCCGCAAGCCGTGGGCAGGCAGGTACAGCGGGCCCTGCAGGGCTAGTCTGTGAAGCAGCACAGTAGCAGAGCGTGGTGCAAGTACAAGTATGATACTGTAATATGCTTTTGCTTTCTGTTTGTATCAAGTAAATTTATCTACACATCGTCGTTCTCTGGTCCCCGTCGTCAGCTGTGTAGGGGTGCGTGCAGACATGTCAATCGTGGCAGTAATAATTCAATCTCTTACCTTATGCTGCAAGAGGCATTCACCCAGCTTCCTTCTCTCTTTATCTCTCTTTCAGCTTTTTGGAGCTGGTGGGGCCTCTGCAGTGCGCTTGCCGCTACTGTCCTGCGGTTGCTAGCACCACGCCCACTGCACGCCCACTCCAGAACCTCGTCCCATGTACCTCTCTTTCCCCACCAACTGACCACTGCCCACTTTCCACCGCCCTCTCAGCCATGTCCACACCACTGGCTGCCCACGCCCACACCACATGGTACGAGGGTACTTGCGCCCATCTGAGTGAGTCGTCCATCCCCAGAAAGTACATATGCATCCGTTGCCCTCCTCGCTCATCAGATTCTCTCCACTGCTCCTTGTGAACATCAACTTCTCTTCTTCGACCTTTGCTCTCTCCTTAAAGACTTCGCAAAGGCTTTCGACTACCTACTTGTTATAATAACTTGAACTCTTCATCCACTCTCTGCTACTCAACACCATCTCGACTCACATACAACTGTGACTCTTCCCCCACCACCACTACTCTATTTCTTCTATACCAACCAACCATCACAATGGCCCTCGACATGTGGACCCACGAATTCTGCCTCTCCTGCGACCGACAAGTCCAGATCGACGGCGAGGCCTACTGCTCTGAAGCCTGCAAGATGGCCGACTTCGAAAAGACTCCCTCTACACCCAGCTCGCGAGCCAGCTCTCCTGGTTTCTCCCCCGTCTCTTCTCTGTCCAGCCGACCTGCTCCCGCCAAGTTCTACCTGTCGCCTGCCTACGACTTCAACCAGGCACGGCCCTACGGCTCAACACCCCAGGCATCCTCCTCCTTCGGCAGCTACAGCTCGGAGACGTCGCCTCTGTCCGCACGAAGCCTCACTCCCTCGAGCTCACACAGCAGCCTCTGCTCTATGCAGAGCGTATCATCTACCGCCGAAGCCAGCCAACTGTCAGACAAGGCACGCATGGAACTGCGAGCATACGCTGTTTCATTCGAGCAGGTCAGACTGCAACGCAGGCGATCATACTAAATACCTAACAAACTCTCACACATATACCCAAACACAAAACATTCAACACCACTCGGCCATGTGCCACACACACCAATCCACCATCACGCAACTCAATCATATACAACAAACACAACATGAAATGATACGAAACCAACCTTGCTATTACTATATTGCTCTTCTTGTTTAACAAACACTTTTTATTTTCTTGGGTTGTTTCCTTCAGCTGTATCAAGACGGACATTACATGGAGCACCGCATACCCCCAAAAGCACTTTTTTTTTTGGCCTCTTTGTTTATTTAATCGAGCGCACTGTCTTCTCTACATCTACCTCTTTTATCTTTTCTTTTGTTTACGGAGTTTGATCACGGATTGATTTTTGGATTATCAATGGGATCCCATCACGGGCATCTGTATACCACAATACACCACAAAGATTGGGCGGAAGACTTGATATCACACTTGTTTATTGATAGCATGGCACAAAGGGAAACAAATTTGGGTGCTGGCGGGAAACATATTACGATATTTGGGACATGATCAGCGGCGCAGACCAAGATTTCAGGATCATATCAAGAATGATGGCGCAGATAAAGGCAGTCGGCGCGCTGCAAAGCCGCCCGGTCTATGGGTTTTGCTTGTTTTGGAAAAAAAGAAGTCCAAGAGGAGGGGAAGGAAAAAAGGGACTGAATGGCTGTAAACGAGGCCAGTGATGGGGATGGGTTTAGGAATTGGATAGCTCTAGCTGAGAACATGCTTTGCATCATCAATGAATAGAACAACCCTGTCTAAGACTTGGTCAAAACACCACTATTTCCTGTCTCGTCCGTGATACAATTGACGCCATGGGCTGGGTAATCTGGCACTGGCAGGGCAATGGCGCTTTTGCCGGTGGCGAAAGTCGATGGTGAGCAGTCAGACTGCGACATCGGATAGACTTTGCGGTATGTGTGAGTGAGAGAGAGCATGAAAGTGTGTACGCATGGACGCTAGGATGACGGCCAATGGGGCCCAATGCGCTGTGGTCGGCCCAAATCACGACATGGACACGGCCCATGGCCGAACTTCTGCTCTGTAGGCTATGTTTTGCCTTGCCTTTCCTTGCCTAACGGTATAACTCTAGTTCTGTTACTGTACTACTACATGGCATATCAAGCGTGAAGCAAGGTGGATAGGCCGTAGTGCCATGCTGTGTTACCCAAAAAAAGGGTACGGAGGTTGGTGGTACTGTAGCATCCAAGTCGCTTTCCTGCACAATCCTTAATGCAAGGTACTAAGTGGAACTTTTACACAACAGCATCATCATCATCGTCATCATCATAGTCAAGTCCAAAAAAGTCCACCTGAGAAAGCAGCCCAATGTCTGTGCCATTGGCCTCGATTTCCGATCTCTTCTCGATTGCGTCCTAAATCCACGATGGCCGCGACTATGAAGGGAGAGAGCCCGCTGTGGTCTTTGAATGGATCGGCGCAAAGGAAAAAAAGAGGATACGGGCCCAATTGCCTACGGTAGCCGTGCCTGACCGGCGGGGAGCTGGGGCGGGTGTATCTCGATACATTCATACAGCGGGGGAGGTACTTGCTTGACTCGAAATTCATGTTGTTTATGTAAGTTGTCTATTTTGCTGTATGTTTGTACTTACATGGTGGTGATTCACCTTGCTCTTGTTAGGGACAGTAGATGCGCTGGGAGTGAGCTGGTTTGTGCCATGTCCGGAAGAGGGTGTTAGTGTTAGTGCTCTCTCTGCCTGTGCCTGCTTTTGTGTTTTTTTGGTGTGTGTGCTCGTGCGTGAGAGAGTGGCAAAAGAGCAATAAGTAAATTACAACCATCCTTGAAGGAATAGCCTGCAGAAATCCTGAATTTCATTTCTTCTAAATATAATAATCAATTTTTTTTTTCAACTATTCGTGTTACTATACTACTTCTTTCTCATTCTAGCGTTTACTCTAGCTCAATTGACCTGCGCTGTCATTGCATCAGTTAGTCAAGTTAATCTCCCGTCCGCCCCCCGTTCAATTGCTCCTCGGCCGTGCACGTATGTATAACAAGGATGGATCGGTGATAAGATCGAATTCTTCATCTGAGTTGGTTCGTTCTCTTGTCTCTTCTTCTTCTTTTCTGTCTCAAATGAAAGTGGGACGGGCGAACAGCCGGACGTCGCCGATGCAGCAAGACAGGCAAGGCAAGGTAAGGCAACTCAAAATGGGGGGGGGGGGGACATCCAGTGTTTCAGATGCCTTTTTTTCTTGCCTTCTTCTCGTACTCGTACATGCGTGTTCTGGATAATAATACCACCACCAAGAGGTACTAATACTACTGCTAATAATATAATAATAATAATAAAACCAAACCCAGGCAGTTCATTTGATCTGGACCCTGGCCGCGCAAGTGGTCTGTGAGTGCCCCTGTTGCAGCTGCGGTGGTAATGCATAGAGCCCTTCAACGGATTAGTAGGCACTTGTGCAGAAGCAATAATCAAGCAGCCTATCAGATCTTGCACGGCAGCAAGCAGCAACAGATGCCTGGGGGACCGACTCTGGCTGCCCAAAGAGGAGCCGAGCGAAGGGGGGTGGATGCCAATGCGCTGTTGCATCCAATGTCGATTACAAGCCGCCAGCGTATCTGCCGTAGCATCGGAAGAGCCACAGCGTAGCATTGCCGGCGACATGGTTCTGTCTAGACGGCACAGGCGTTATGAAGGAGTCCTCCCGGCTGTATCAGCGTCCAGGTAGGCTACTACAAGCTAATACTGCTAATACGTAGTAAGCATGTCTCAGTTTGTTGAAAAACTCAACGTTACAAGCATAAAGAAATACTGGGCGAATGAACAATCCCTCTGCTTGTACGTAATAAAATTATACGGTAACATGCATCGCATCAGCATCAAAACTCTAAAATCAATACGATGAAAATTTTTTCCCATCCTTATGCAAGACATTGAGAAAAGCAAAGAAAAATAGCAGGCTGCCAAGTCATCGGCATCGGCGCATATCGGCCCCACGAAGAAAAGATACTATTGCCTAGAAAAAAAAAAAAAAAAAAAAAAAAAAAAAAAAAAAAAAAAAAAAAAAAAAAAAAAAAATAAAAAAAAAAAAATAAAATAAAAAAAAAAAAAAAAAAAAAAAAAAAAAAAAAAAAAAAAAAAAAAAAACCCACGACCCCTGGACACTCTTTTTTTTTGTCTCTCTTCGTGTCTCCGTCACCACCGTCCGGAAGCGTCTTCCTGCTGCTGGCCCGGTCAGCGGCTGGCCGGAAAGTGGGTACAGGCCACTATGGGGAGCCCGGAATGGAGATCCAAAGATTTGCCAGCATTGTGATGTGACTGGGAGGGCTGTCTTTCCTCAGGGATATTTCTTTCAAAGGGGGCTTTATCTCCTTGTCCATCTCTCCATCTCCCTATTTCTTTCTGATCCAAGTACGATTCATTGATTCATTCATTGGCGGCGTTGTATAATCATTGCACCATTAGCATGTGGGTATAGTTGCTGCATAGAAGCGTAGTTGCAATGACATCGTCGATTGGCACTTGTGCTTCACTAATACTGGGCACTGCCGGTACTACAAAGCACGAGCACCAACTTGACCCTCAAAACACTACACGTGCCTCGTCTCCTGTCCTTTGAATGGCACTACTTATCACCTCATCGACCGCACTACCAGCCGCAGCTGAGCTATGCGGAATGTGGGTTGCCAATGGACTGTTTCCTCCTAACTTTTGTGTTTAGCAGCTATTAGCGGATGGCGTTTATTATTAGGGGGAGTAGTGTTATAGTCTAATAGTCTAATACTGCACCAAGCCCAAAGCTGGAGAAAGCTCTCCCCGACGCTAACAAAGTGAAAGATTTTTTTTTTTTTTTTTTTTTTTTTTTTTTTTCTCTTTTCACCCTTTTGCTTGGCTCCCCTAGCTGGGCTGAGCTGGGCTGACAAGCGGATCGGCAGAATCTCGATCTAGGCTGACTGCTTGAGTGAGATTCCCATCGATGAGTTGTAAACAAGTTGCGACATGATGTGAGACAAGTGCGTGCATGGCCGCATCACTGAAAATTTTTTCTTCCTGCTTCTGTCTTCTTCCAATGATAGTTCCGTATTCGGTGGAGAGATGGAAAGAAAGTAAACAAGCGAGAAAACCGTGTCCTGACCCATCCTGAGTCCTCAATTGCTATCCATGACTCTCTCTCTCCCCTTTACTCTCCTTTGTCTCTTTCTTTTCAAACCACGTGCATCGCATTGAATTTCCATAACGAAAAAAACACTCCCCAAATTGTGGTGCTGCGGCTTGTTGCACCAGCCATAAATCCACTTTTCGCATATTCGCCCCTTGCACCAGGTAAAAAGACTGTGGATGCTATTATGGGCTCCTTTGTCGTATGATGTGGCAAATTTGTGGCTCCATGATGTGTTTCCCTCCCCGCCATGGCCGTGACTAATACTCGCATTTCCCTCTTTGTCGTGCTATTCTTCAAACTTCGATGCACGCACCGGCAGAGGACAATCTCGGATGCGTGTTGGGATATTTGGCGTTGTGTTATTTCGCCTTCTCTCCGGTGCCTTGTATTCGGGATCAGCTAACTGCCCAAGCCATCGAGCTCAAGCCAACGCCCAACAGCCCGTCTTATTCATACGCCTCTTAACCAGATTGTAATACTCCGCAGATGGCGCTCATATTACTCCGTTGCTGCTAATATCACTTACTGCTACTACTGCTACTGCTACTGTTTCCTACCAACGGCAACTGAGGCTGTCGCTAAGCATGTTAGTCGACGCCATCAAAATCTCTGGTAGCGAATCACGTCGGGAAAAAAACTTTCCTTGGCGCGGGCTCTGCCGCCCTCTGGGGTTCGGCTGTCGCTGGTCTAAACAAGAGAAAAAAAAAAAAGCAGCGAATCGAGATTCAAAGCTGCTGGGCGTGGCAAACCTCGAATGCGTTTACTGCAATAGAGAAAGACCATCGGCTATCGTCCCGTTGCCACCGCCTAACCTGGCCCCAAGAAGACGTCCTATATCGCAAAGGATGACATGAATAATGTTATGTAAAATATAAGCACAAAAACAAGAGGACTTGAGATTCTTCATTGCCGCGCCAATTGCCTTCCGGCTCTTCTCTTCTTGTCTTCCCGTGATGTCCCGTCTCTTGTAACACGGCATCAGTCGAGCATAAGAAATCAATTACATGTAGACATGCGCCTCTTTTCCGTACCCGGTTACCTTTTCTCCCTAGGGACCAGCCCTACGCGGCACTCGCAACAACAAACTTTGCTCTAAAAATTTCTCTGTCCTCTTTATTTTCTTCCTTCCCGCCTTCCATCTGCCGCCGATCCCTCAGAATCTTACGATCGGTGGTGTGAGCCGGGCGCGACCGGCTCTTCCGCAGTAGGCGCTCTTCCGATTCGTTGTCTTCTCTCAGGCCCCTGGCAGTTTTGTCTCAAGTTGCTCTCGGATGGAGTTTGATTTCTTGCTTTTGTTTCCGAAAAACCCTTGCAACTTTTTTCTCTTTGCATCCGTGACACATTGCCGTGGAGTTTTACTAGGAGCATTAGCATGTCATATGTTAATTGATCCTGGAAACAAGAGAGCGGAGGGGGGGGGGGGGGGGGGGGGGGCGTGGGGGGGGGGGGGGGGGGGGGGGGGGGGGGGGGGGGGGGGGGGGGGGGGGGGGGGGGGGGGGGGGGGGGGGGGG
>JAJKFY010000060.1:0-44527 GCA_021066465.1 Trichoderma asperelloides
AAGATAGGTTGAAAAATGCCCTATAGCACCTATTTTTATAGGCCTTTTTCAGGGCTTTTTAAAGCCTATTACCTATAACTATACTATTAGCTTTATTATTAAAAATTATTAATATAGCAGCTATATTAATATAATAATAATAATAAATATAAAGCTATTAAAAAAAAGCTTTTCTATAGTAATTATATCTGTAAACTATAAGTAATATAACTTAAGATTATTATAATATATTAAATATTATAAAAAAAATTATAATTACTTTTAATAAAAAATTACTTAACTATTATTTCCCTTTTTTTATTAATATTTATATAAGCCTTTAGCTCTGCTTTAAAAAGCTACTGCTTAGCTTTTTAATTAAGTTAATTTATTAATAAAATTATATAATAAAAAAAATCCTAAAAGTAAGTTAAAAAACAGCAATAATAAAAAATTTATATTTTTTTATAAAAAAAAAAAGCAATTAATAAATATAGTAAATAATTTTTAAATAATTTATTAATACTTTAAGTAAATATATTATTTAATTTATTAAATTAATAACTTTAAATATATATTATAAAAAATAAAATTTAAGTATAAAAAGTTAATTATTTATTACTATACTTTAATATTAAAGTAATACCCTTAGTCTTTTAATTAATTTTTATTAACTATATATATATTTTTAAACTTAAATATTAAAATATTATTAATTAATAACAGGCAATATAAAACAGTACACTCTTAATATTAAACCAAGCATTTAATAACTTTTAAATATAATAAAATTATTATAAATTCTTTAATCTTTTTTTAAAAAATAAAGGCTATATTAATTAATAAATAATATTATATAGCACAGTTATAATAATTTATAATTTATTAAAAAAAAGCATTTATAATATAAATTAAGTTATAGTATATAAGCAATACTTTTTTTATTTAAAAAATAATATTTAAGTTTATTTAAAAATATTATATATAAGAAATATTATATACTTTATTTATTTACTTACTTTTTTATTTATTTAATAATTTATATATTTTATAGCTTAATAAAAAAAAAATTAAGTATTATTTTATAAAAAATAAAGTCTTTATTATTTTTTTCTCTTTAATATTATAATTATCTATTATATAGAAATATTAATTAATATTTCTGCTTTATATTAAAAGCACTTGCTTATCTTAAACTATATATATAGCTTTATTATTCTTTAATAGTTAACTCTATTTTTTATAATAATAATAATAATAATAATAATTATAAAAAAAGCTGCATTTATAAAGCAGAAAATTAATTATCTTACTTAAATATATACGCGCTCGGCTTATAAAGCAGCTTTACTCACCACTATAAACGCTTTTAGCGGGCATTACATTTTAGGTAAAAATAGGTTCTTGACGTTAGCTGATTATTACTATAGACTTCGGTGCAAAAGTTCCCTGCAGCTAACTCTTGTTGGTAGCGCCCATTGCACAGGCGCAATTTTTACTTTCGTTTCTATCCGGACAGATATTCAAGTGTGGTTGACTTTCATAGAATCCAATACCTTCTCAACGATACGATATGCCTGACATGGAGAATCCCGACAGTGATCGACCTCTGGAAGATGTCGAGGCTGTTGACGCCACTCCATTGCTAGGCGACCGCTCCAGTCGCGGGTTTCAGTCACTGTTTACGCGTCAAATCTCCACCGCTTCTCTTCTTCTTTATGTCTGTCTTTTTCTAGTAATGGAATTAGGCAGCTCTCTACCCGCCAATTCTTTAGTTCAAGTTGTTGAAGAGGCTCTTTGCCGGGAGATGCGTGAGGCACCAGACTGCGGTGCGGATGATGATGTGCAAAGCTCCCTAGCCATTTTGATGGGATGGTATCATACTGCCATGATACTGCCAGGTTTGTCAATTATCAGCCCTCTCCCACAACTTTTCTTGGAAAGCTCTATCTACATTACCAGTTTATTAACAATCACCGAAGGACTACTTACAGTGCTGCCTTATGGAATGCTTGCCGACCGTTACGGGCAGAAACCGTTTCTTGTGCTGAGTACTTTCGGCATCGCCCTGACTGGTGCGTGTGTAAGAATCATCTGTAAGATCAACCACTTCCGCGAGCTGCAATTTGCCAACCATTATCTGACAAAAGTAATAAGGTTTTTGGCCGGAAAAGTTCTCTATTCACGCACTATGGGCCACGCAGCTTCTCTACTTCATCGGCGGAGGCCTTCCAGTCACCAATGCTATTGTCTTTGCCAACATTACCAGCCTTACTACTGATGTATCGAGGTTCGTATCATATTTGCATTCATCTAGTAGATAACATGACTAATTGATGCTGTCTAGGTCCTCTGTTTTCTCTTTCATCATCGCCCTATCGCTCGGTCCCCGCCTTATCGCCACCATAGTTGCTTCGAGGTTAATAGAACTGTACGGCCCATGGCTTCCATTGTGGTTTAGTCTAGGTTTTCTGGTCGCCACTTGCCTTCTCTCCTTTTTCATTATAGAACCAAAGAAAAAGATTAAGCACTTGGATGACTCTGTGTCGGACGACGCCAATGCGTACTCTTCATCGGAGCAGCCAACTGCCGCGGCTGGCAGCAGACAGCTGAAGGACAAGATATTGAGAAGCTTTCAAGAAGCCAGAGCAGGTGCATCCTTTCTCATGCAGAAAAGCAGCTCCTTTACCATCCGAATCATTGTCTGCTTGATATTCATGACATTGGCCTGGCAGTGCTCTGGTGTGAGTGAACAGCTCATGCGGAGGAGGTTTGGTTGGAGTTGGGCTAAGGTATGTATGCCCGTTTCAAATAGATCTTTCCTAGTCACCACATGGCTAAGCATTTTAATACTTCTCGTAGCTATCTTACGTCAGCGCCTTGCAGATTATCGTAGGCATCATCTCCTGCATGATTCTTTTGCCCATTGCGTCCTACATTATGTCCAGCAAGTTCACCATGAGTGCAACGGCGCGAGACCTGTCTGTGGCGCGTGCTTGCGGCGCTGTGTTTATCTTTGGAGCCATTATTACAACGTTGACGCCCAATGGTTTTGGCATGCTTATTGGTAAGTTCCTCAACCCCCGCCTTATATTATCCTATTCAAATTCATGCATCTAATTTCTTCACAAGGTGTTGTACTATTTAATCTAGGCACAGTGTATAACCAGGTCCTTAAAAGTCTGCTCGTGGTAGTAGTCGGTGAGAACTCAGTAGTACTATTTAGTGGTCTCAACATTCTCGAGACGATTGGCAATTTGACATCGGCGCCTCTTGTGGCCCAGGCATTTAAGTTTGGCCTGCGGTTGGGAGGGATTTGGATGGCACTACCTGTTATGTTTGGTGGCTCATTTGCCTTGATCGGACTATTGGTCCTTGGAGTAAAGAATAGTGACTAGACTTTAGTTCGCATTTAGAGTCCGAATCAGGTCTGCCTATTCATCTGTAAGCTTTCGCTAACTTATTTGTCAAAAATAGTTGCATGTGAGTGTAGCCAGCGGACTTCGCAGCTCTCTAGCTTTTTGGTGACTATAGATGCATCCGACGCCATGCCAGCAATAACCGGATCGAAAGACCTATGAAGCCGTACTACTTGCCGAATTTCTTTCTTTTTTTTGTGTCACATTTGAAACTACTGCTACCAATTTTTTTTATACTGCATATAGCCCAGGCTATGCGGTAGAGAAGTCAGAAGTGCAAAAGCGCTGTGGCTGCCCAGCATGTGGTACCCTATGCGTTGCTTTCATCAGCCAATCAGAGCGCCGTGTTGGTTGGCATGAAATAGTTTGGATTGGGAAGAATATGTCCTAATGCTACATGGCAAAGAATACAGCCTTAATGGAGTCTTTTCTCTCGCTCATTCTATGCCTTGTACTCTGATTTCCAGTTTGAAGTGAACGCAGCACAGAGATTTACGATGGGAACTGGTGTCAAAAAGAGCAATGGTAGCCAACCAACACGTGAGACATACCCTGCATCTTGCTTCAGCAGAGTACAATCTGTGGCTTTCAATGAGCACATGGTTAACCAGCAGATAGGTCGTATTCGCAGGCCGCCACCGCCCACATTTGAGCTTGTTCTGGCGCACCCAGAAGATGAAGAGGAACAAGACCTTGATCTCCTCAACCAGTCTCTCGGTTATGGAAATGACAGTTATCATCTTCTGATACATGATACAGATAGTCCGAGGGCCGAGTTGCTGAGAAACATTGCCCAAAACGGAGCAGACACCCTCTTATTTAGCAGCGGTGACACTACTGTAGCCCCTCCACTTCCACGACTTCAGACCGCGACGAACTCATGCCTTGGGTTGCCGCCACATCCAATGAAGTACAAGGTTGATGGCTCATCAATTACTAACTACTCCTCAGTATCCAGCGTGGTTTATTCTATCGAATAGAAATTCGGTTCGATAAGAAATACAGTGTTCCCTCCGGCATCATTACGAATCCTCCAGCCCGAATCCGAGTGATAAGGCATTCACGGTCTCCTCGTGTGACTACACATGCTCTTGCTTCAGGCAGCGAGTCAGAATTGCCTGCAGATATCGGTAAGAGGATTATAGCACCAACAAAACCTATTTTCTCTCCCATAATTTTACCACCAAGTTGTGTTTGGCCAAAACGGAGTGCCCCACGGCGCAACACATCTATTGCATATCACGTCAAAGACCATCACGACTCATACTACAGAATTTAGAACATCCGGTGACCACTGCGCTGTTGACAGTCGTTGGCTGGTTTCAGGGCCCAGCTCGATACATACCACAATTCAAAACCAGTCTAGTAATGGAGATGGACAAGTAAGAAATCTCTTCCCACCCTAAGAAGAGTGATCTCCTAACCATGCTCCAGGAACGCGATGCGGCGCCTTGACGCTGCTATGCAACACGTGGCCTAGGTGCAAAAGGTCTGCAAAGCTCCATCGATATCCATTGGCATCCTACATGAGGGCAAAGTCCTCTATCGCAAGAGTCTCGGCCTGAGAGACGATGAGCAGAACCTGGATGCTAATAGTGATACGTGCTGCTTGTTTGGGTCCTGCTCCAAGCTCTTAACTTCTGCTGCCGTTGGAATCCTCGCAGAGACTCAGCTTTATTGGACAGACTTGATTAGCAAGCACGTTCCCGAATTCAGCCCTGTTGGAGATCCTCGCATCGGCCAGCAGGCGATGATTGTGGATGCTTATCGGCACACGACGGGGCTAGCAAATCCCAACGCCGTCTTTTTCGGCCCTCAGAACACCCTGACCATCAAAGAGGAGGATCATGTGGCCCTACTCAACGCACTTCCTACCTCCAACGATAGTGGTCAACGCTTTAATAGCCGGTGGTACTATAGCAATGCCACATTCGGAGTGTTATCGAATGTTATAAAAACTGGTTCTGGTATGCACTTCTGCGAATTTATACGGCAACGGCTCTGTCAGCCTCTCGCCATGGAGCAGACACTTGTTGCAAGGGCTGAAGTCCTCAGCAACAACAATATTGCACATCCCTACGTCCAGATGGAGGACGGTCATTGGGCGAAAACTAGTGATTAGTTCTTTAGTTCACTTTTACTCTATGAGAATGGCCTGACCTCAGAAACGTATGCGCCGGCCGTAGCATCAATGGGAATGTGCAGCTCTGTCAATGACCTGCTAACGTTTTGCGCAGCAGTCATGATACAATATGATTGTGAAAAGAATATTCATCCACCGCAGGAGCTCCTTCATCCGGCGAGAGAGAATCCCCTTCGACAGATATCGTCCTTGTGGGGATGGTGGTGGAGTCGACCGGTGGATGATGGCTTCGACAATAACACTGCGTACATGCTTGGTTGGTGGCGAACCACGATGCCTACTTCTGCACTAGGGCAGCTCTCTTACAATACCATCCACAGACGCGAAAATATCATTGGCAAGAGTTCTAGATCTCGAACTCTTTATGGGCATAATGGTATTACGGAAGGACCAGTAGCAACAACGTACCCGATACCCTCCCCACATTCTGCCATTGTAGTGTTGAGCAATGCGGCTGATGCAGGGGATGCATCCGAGGCGACAGCACAGATCATGCTTCAGGCTCTTTTTGATCTTCAACTATCCGTCGATCTCGTGGCTGCTGTTCAATTATCCAGGAATGAACGATTGGAGAGACATGAAAAGATGATCTCAACCTGGCAAGAAAACAGAGACGTGTCCAAGTACAAAGCGACCCCGGAAGAACTAGTTGGATCGTACATTGGTCTAAATGTATCACGGATCAACATTATCAGAAGTTACAAGTCGAGTTCCGGGCTGGCAGTCGTTTTTGCGGACCAAGACAACTCTCGCTGCGAGCTGGAACCCTATAATTCAGATTCGCTTAGCTATCTTCCCATGAAGCACGACGAAGTTTTAGCTCGTGGTATGATTGATTGGGATTATTGGACAGGCCTAGTCCAATTAAGCGAGAGAAAAAAAGAAAAGCATCAAACTAGGCACTCGCATAAGATCTTTTGTGGTGTTATAGTTGCTCGCTGGTTCTGAGGCATTACCCCAAACCAACTGTGGCGGCAACTGAGACGAGTATGATGAATGGATCGCATTCGCATCGCATTGCATGCAAGGTGTGCCTCTTACTCCTTGGGCACCGCCTGTATAGCTAACGTGAAGTGACAGTTGTGCCGGGATCGAAAAGTTCGCTGTGGAGGAGAACAGCCAGCATGCTAGAAGTGAAGACCAGCTGGTGACGAATGCGTGTATATCCCAGCTCAAAGGCCGACCAAGGCCGACCTCCTCTAATTAATAGAGGACTTACAAAAACGCCTAGGTAAGGAATTCTCGTTAAAAAGCTACTCCACTGATATTGAATATTGATACTGACGGTGCGATAACTAACATCGATTGTCGAGCCAATTGAGAAGACGAAGCCGAGTCACACCTTGCTAAAATGAGCGCTTCTATAAACGTCGTTACACTAACACTTATAGACCCATTACACCAGCAACATAATCTGTTCTTAGTTGTGCCGTTAACCAATGGCTCTATAAAGCCATCACAAACAGCCACGTCCCAAAAACAGAGCGCTTTGAGTCAATTTCGAGTGGGGACATGATTCTCAATGGCTCGGATATTGACTGACGCACAATGCTAGCCCTTTAACCAGAGGGGATGCAAACAGCTCTGGCACGAGGCATTGCACAATTAGTCCTGGTCTCCAAGTGTACCGATACGTGATACCGATGAGGTAGTCAATGTAAGCGAAGAAACTGGCGCCGCGATTCTTGACACTGTTACCAGGTTTTCCTCAGCAGTGTTCCGCGGCCAAGCCGACGCGTGTGGCATGGCCACCTCCGACGCCAACTACATCGCCTGGCTTCGTAATGCGCCACAGAGCGGTAACGCCATAATGAATAAAGATTCCGATATTTATGGACCTTCTAGGCACGCTCGAGACTCGGTTGCGAGAGCTATGTGACGTTAGCCAGTCCAACAATAAGAGCGCTTTAGAAGAGCTGGTAACGGCTCTCGAGGAGATTGCTCCACCAGGCAGGACCACGGCTATGAGATTAGCCACCCTTGAAGAGGACCTAAGTAAAGAGGTACAAGAACGCGCTGAATTCTTCCGCACGCGGTATACCCCATGTGCCCTTCTCAAAGAGCAGCAAGCCCGAGATGGCTTATAGCCATTTGGAGATACAATCCAGAGGTAAATGGTAGAGGAACCCTCTATAGGTGACGTGAAGGCATGAAGGCCTAGTGAAAGCGCAGCGAACGAGATGGAGTCGTGATTGAAAATAAGTGTTTACACATGATTAGCTGCCTATGGCGTTCATAATTCTTTTAGAAAGGAGTTTATGAAAAGGTATGTTCAAGAAGCCATCTCATTCCGATATTAAATTAAAAAAAAAAAAAAAAAAGTAAGCATTTAGCAGCTTTTGTAGCAAGTCATAGATTGTATCAAGGCCCATGTGACTCACCCATATTCTTCTGGACTATATCTTTTTCATTAGACAGGAGATTGAATACCAAGCCCAGCGCACCTCGATACGGACGGCCAAGAACCGCCATACCTTGCAAGCGACGATTTCTGCTATTGCATCCTGGCACCATGATGAATAGATTCTATAAACAGCCTACGGGGACAGAAGATATGGCTGGCACCATAAAATGCTGTTCAACCGCCACCTCTGACAGCATTGATTGATCCCTGGAAAAGCTGTTTATTAAGAGAAAACAGTAGTGGATGGCTGTGCACCATCTATAAATTTAGGAGACGTGTAGGTAAAGAACGAAATCAATTGCATAGCACCAGTTAAAGCGCCTTTGTAATGCTCAATCCGCGCGCGCTCATGCGATGCCCTATCTCACTGGAAAGTCTCAAGTTGCGCCCAGCCTGTAGCCAGATTAGCTGCCAGCTGCAGATCCCGCCAGAGATCTGGTTTATACCGTTCAGTGGAGTGTATTTCTCAATTGCGATGTAATAATCTGTCCCGTACGCCATTTTGTGCACGTTTCGTATCTGGCTGTACACCGATTCAGAGTCCCGATATTAGCACCTAAACGTCTCGTTTAGGGCGCCGCGCCACTCCGCTCAATGAACGACAAAATCTTAGCAGACAGAACAAATTCATGGGGCCCATAGCTTCCTCAGAGCTCACTCACACTCAGAAATGTATGTGATGAAACCAAAGGCGGTTATACCGACCAGATAGTAGAAGCTATCGCGAATCGCCACCGTTACCTGCTTGACGACCAACAGCTTCCGAGCAGTATCCAGGCTCTTATAGAAGCTGCCACTGGTTTCCGTGACTAGCTGGCTGATCTCGTCCTTCGGGCCAAATTGATTGAGCATCACACAATGCCCAGATCTTGAAACTGTAGCACAGGGAGTGCTGGCCGAATCCCTGCTGGTCCTTGGTCAGAAATTCTCCAAATATTACTTATCTAGTATACAACTTGTTATATATTTACTTTTGTATTTTCTGGTATACTTGTATTAATATTAACTAACTTACAATAATTATCTATTTAACAAGAAATATATTCCCATAGATTACTTACACCTTTCTACAGCAAACCTTTGCTGTCTTCTTTAGGTCCTAATTGCAGAGCTTGAGCAGCCGTTATTACAGAGAACTCCCATCCTCCCCCTAATTGCGCCCACGCTTGCTGCGCTAGCTGTGCTATCCACCCATTCAGAAACCAGGTATCATCGAACCTAATCATTATCACACACCAATGCAAAAATATAGCAAGTGCTACTGAGCTACTCTCATGCTTACACTGCAGTTGGGCGACGAAAGCATCGCTGAACAACGCTGGCCATGATAAGATGTGTAACCACGTCCTTGGCTATCCCTGGATAGAAACGCACCAGGTCTGCAACAATTCTACAGCCTGAATTAGGTATTCCTTGTCCGGCTCCACCAAACGAATATTTGTCTTCAGGAGTTTGGTTCTTTCTAGAAACTCGAGATCGATTTTTGCGTCCATATCTCTCGTTCTATCGTGTGCTAGCCTTTGATCTTGCAGGAATCGGGGTGCGATAGCGACGGCAAGTCTTGCGGTGCCTCTGAGTAGGTGGAGTGTCTCAGCTACGGCATCCTCTCTTGGATGAGTGACGCATAAACGAATTTGGAAGACAGTGGTTGCTAGGCCGAAAATCCATTGCGCAAAGTAGGTACTGACTGCGTTATCGGTGACGGAAGTATGGAAACCTGCAGAGGCTTTCACATGCCAGGCATGCGCCCTGATACTGCTGCCAGAGGCTTGGGCCTGATGGAATAGCACGGACAAGGCGTTGAGAGCTTGCATCGCAAAAACATGCTGCTGAGCCTCGTGAAATATCAAAGACGGCGCGCATTGAGCAGACTTTGTTAATAGAAGCATTGAAGGTGACAGGCTGTACGCATCGCTGGACATGGAAATCCCCGAGTCCCATATGACAATACCTGCTTGGAAAGCTTCTGTTGAGGCTCCACGGACAGTGGTGGTGTTCGCAAATGGGCAGTGCTCTCCATAACGGTAGCATCTACCACAAGCTGGAGTATTCATGTCACACTAGCATTTTGATAAGTAGGTGTGTTGCACAATCTCACATTGTGAGAGGCTTTACTTACCTTGACACGACGCCTCTTGGATGGCGCGCAACCAAGCCTTGCTATGCCATCTTCGCGAAGGCATGCCTGGCCTTGGGAAAGTGCAAGCAGTTACACCAGGCCAGGGCAGCGATGGATTGATCCATTCAATGTCTTACGCACGCTATCTAAGTATAAGCAACTGATGAATGTTTAAGTGTATTAAGATCGTAGTATCATTATTAATCGAGAATATGTAGAAATCCTTTGGATTCAGGGTCAAATTCCGCACCGGGCGGGGTTCTAGTCCGCTAACCCCACCAACTGTGGCATACCCGATGCCATTTTGTTCGCCGCATTTGTCTCACGGAAGCGCTACAATGGGCATCAGTTCAATGACGAAAGAGCAATTTGAGTGCAGTTATGGACATGCTGGAGCAAGGCATTCTGTCATCCTCCCCATTAGTGAGGTCAATACCATGCCATCTTGCCCTGTAGCGTAATTACTGCTCGCCCAGCACCCTAGACCAGTCTTCGCCCTTGATGTATTCCTCCATGGCGGTCGTCTTGATATTCGGGTCCAACTGGGCTGCAATGTCAGCGGATTCACACGTAACCCAGCAACTGCAGTAATGGTGGGAAAATTTTCACCTCCTTTGGATACATAGCATCAGGATCTCCACCAGTGTACCCGAACTCAATCATGTATTCATTCGTGTCCATCAACTCTTGGCCAAGCGGCTCTGGGAAGTCCTTGTAGAACTCAGCAGGGGGCACTTCTTGGTAGGCAGCTTGGACATCTAAAACACGTCCCCAAATCTCCATCCACGTCGAAAAAGTCATCATCTCAGATACACCGACGAGAGTCTTCCCGGAGAAACATCCATCAATGCCTTAACAAATGCTCCCGTATCTCTGTCTGGAACGACAAAAGGCACTTGCAAACCTCCAGAGAAGGGCCTCTTGGTGAGGTAAATCCCATCTGACTGGCGCTTGGGAGCCGTGGCTGGCACAGCTTGCCAGTTTGTGACGTAGTGGCCCATTTGCAGGGCACTCATACGCTTAGCCAGCTGCGGAAACTGGCTTTTGATCAAGTCGATGGTCCTAGCCTTAGAGTCGAAATGGTAAATGGTGGTGTACTTCCCTCCGCTGCACCGGGAGGCATCACTGAGGGATGAGTACACAAAGTGCTCTAGTGTTCCAAGGACACTTAGATCAGTTGCAGCATTGGCAACATTCATCCCCTGTTCGACTTCCCTGTCGAAAGCGTATTGCAACGCCGTATCAGGCCCGTGTGTGCCATCGGACATGTGGCTGGAAAAATCGGTGTTTGCAAATATGGCGCTGACCCCTTGAAAGGCGGCTCGAAGGGAAGCTGTGTCATCTAGGTCGCCTTTCACTATTTCAACGCCCTCAGTCGCCCAATGCAGGGCACTTTGACTGGACGGATTCCTAGTGATACCCCGGACTTTCCAGCTGGGCAAATCCAGAAATTGTCTAGCAATAGAGGACCCCTTTTTCTGTCTCAGAAGATACCCAATGTTTTGTGCTAAGAGCTACACATACCTGCTTGCCAGTAACGCCAATGATAACGAAGAGCTTGGTCATCTTGATTTATAGATAACTTTTGGGATACAACTGTCTTGGTTCAGAACTTGCAGATGGGCAGACCAGGCAAAGACGTTGAATCTCTTAGATGCGAAGTCTGCCTATCCTCATGTGTACTTATACTTTTAGCTTTCTCAAATCTTCCTACCGACAAGCAATGTCGCATGGCTTGGTGCTGTATTAATCATTTACAATCCAGTTTTAAGGATACGAACTGGTTCGATTGTTCAGTCCGGATGATAAATACTATTAGTAGTATGGAATTCTTCAGTGAAATTATCCGACACAGGTATAGTATACGATGTGCAGCGCAGCCCGAGGTCCTGCGCATCTTGCTTCTGGCTAGTGTACGACGCCCCCTCAATCCTTCGGCAATTGGGAACTACTTTACTTTGTCGCCTGTTTGGTCCGCTCGAAGGTTTCAGGTCCTTTGACAACGTTTCCTGTAGTGTAAGCAATCTCTACAGTAGGTGTGGTTTTGGACTTAGCGATTTACTAGTTTATAATACATGGAGAACCACCTTCTATGGAATCCTATTCTCGAGAGGAGATTGTAGTATAGGGTAGACTCTTAAGGGATAAACCTATGCGTTTCTTCTGCATGCAGTTTAGCACAGCTTATTAAAAACTAGAGTTGATTTAGCTGCCGGCAGGGGATATAGCATAATAGCAGTACTATATTTATATAACTCAATAAATAAAACTTTAGAACAATTATTCGCCATGGCTGAAGTGGGCTGTTACAGGCCGGAATGAATGTTCTTGGGCTTAGTTGATGACTTGTAAACTGCATCGGGCGCTTGTCCTCAAAACTATAGGCTATATCTCTAATGCTAAACATCTAAGAAATTCTTGCTAGCTTAGAATTAACTAGAATTTCATTGATACTGCTAGTAATACTAACATTCTTGTCTATAATAACATTCAGTGGGTTGCCTGGATGAGCAACGGCATTAAGGCCTCAGGAGCATCGCTCTACAACAGCCTATTGATGGGTGGCACGACCGACTGGGCCGCTAATTTAGGGTTAGTATAATATTCCACCCATTGTTATCTCAAGCTAGGGTCTCTTAATCAGCGACCTCATCCTGGATATAGACCCTAAGGAAGAGGGCACCCGTCACAGCAACTGGACTAAACTAAACTGTAGGCCTACGGACCTGGCTGTGACAATTACCCTGTAAATGAGTTGCCCTCTGCACTGGTCGGAATTGGACGCCAACGATGCTTGGAACGACAGCCTAATAGTTTGGAACTCAACAGATAAGACTACTAACTTCAGCTTGTCCGTCATGAACATACTCCATGACACTGTAGACGCGAACTGTGGAGTTCTCCCTCCGGGGAGCAGTTGTGACCAGACTGAAGTTTATACGTGGTTTGAGGCTCCGAAATCGGGGCCGCGGCCTACCTGATCTATAACTCTTTCACAGTACTCAACTCGATAAGCCTCGCCTCTCCTGCTTCCAGACAAGATGTCGCTGCATGTGAGAGAGTGAGAGAGATCGTCGGAGTACTCTTGTTAGCATGATTAAAAGTAGCTGATATAAAACTACAACCTAGAAGTATGGTCAATTCTGTGTTGCCATTAATAATGTCGCTTCCAAGTACACCAACTATCTAGTGTACAGTTTATTATATTGACTTTATTACTTAGCGCTATTATGATAAACATATTAAAGCTGATTATATATACACTAGACTATTTTACTGAAAGTACAGAGTATAACATTGTGCTTATTAGCTTCTAAATACCTGTCAGTATATAGCGTGGCAACTAGTTGGAGGGCTATAGCAGCTTTCTACTAAAGCTATTGAGAATGCTTTTACTTATCAAATATGCCGTGAACCAGAGGTGGCATCCATCTAGAGGAAGGTGGAGAGAGCTTACAGGCGGGAAGCGGCTGAGGAGAACACCCCGAGCTTCTTTAAGCTAGGTATTTATCCCGGATAGTTCAACTGTTCATGGCCGGTGGTAGCGAGGGATGGCAAACTACGCCGGCGCAACTCATAGTGCGGCTGCGTAACTACGGCATGGCCGCGATCAACAATAAAGCAACTTTGGGGTGGGTGAGCTGGAATCTGGAGAATGCTCTGTTCAAAGGCATACGGATCAGCGTACCGGTCGTGCAGGTGGAATATTGTAATAGTACAGGAAAATAAACCCGTCTGGAGTAGGAGGACTTTCTCATGCATTCTGGATCACTATTTAATGGGTTTTGGAGAAATCCGCCATTAACAATAGTGGCTGATTTTAGTCGTTCCATTATTGAAGAATCAACCCACTTGGTGTGTTGAGTGTTCCCGCGGGAAGTTACTCCCGTGGGATGTTCAATCCAAAGGCGAGGGATACCCCAGATTTCTGACCGTCATGATTCTACCCCGGATTTTCTCCGCATTGTCTCATTTATTATATCAGGGCCAGTAGATCCTGTATTATAATCATGTTAAGCACATCCAACTCTGTCGCTACCGGCAAATACAACGGCTGCTGAAATTCATCTAGACCTTTTGACCAACTCAGCCGCGCAGTATGGGTAGACGTGCGACAAACTTAGACCTGGGTATCCCAGCACCAAGGGAGGTTTATGGTTACAAAGTCTACTTAATCGCGCTTATCAGCAGCATGGGAGCGTTCTTATTTGGATATGATTTAGGCTTTATTGGCACTGCCATTTCACTCCCCTCGTTTCAAAAGTAGGTCACCAGCACTTGTGCAACTCTTGCGAAGTAAATCACTGACCGAATTACTGTTAACAAACTTTCAGGGACTTCCACCTTACCGACAAAAGCCAGTCGGAAAAAGATGCCTTCTCGGCAAATGTAGTCTCGCTTCTCCAAGCCGGCTGCATCGTTGGTGTGCTAGCTGCCGCCCCATTTAGTGATGCCTATGGACGACGACCAACCCTGTTTCTGACTGCACTCATATTTAATCTTGGCTCAGCATTACAAACTGGTTCAAAGGGCTCTTGGGCATTAATGCTTGCCGGCCGAGCGATAGGAGGCATTGGTGTCGGAGCTGCGAGCATGATAGTGCCTGTCTACGTCGCGGAAGCATCGCCGCCACTCATTCGCGGCCGTCTGGTCGGCATTTACGAAATCTTCGTATCATCTGGTACCATGTTGGGCTTTTGGATCAACTATGGCCTTGCGAAAAATGTGCCGCCATCATCGAAGCAGTGGATCATCAGCTTTGCTGTGCAACTCATTCCGGGATCACTATTGTTAATTGGCACATTTTTCATTCCAGAATCACCTAGGTATCTAGCTCAACGTAAGGGTCGCGATAAGTGTAGTGCTTCCCTTCAACGGCTCCGATGTATTCCGTCCGATCACCCTTATCTCTTGGAAGAGGTGCATAGTATCTTTCAGCAAATTGAGCACGAAGAGGCCATTGCAGAAGGACACGGCATCAAGACATTTTTCAAGGAGCTCGCCAAGCCGGGAAACCAAAAAAGGCTCCTTATTGGTTGCCTTATGTTCATGTTTATGCAGATGGCAGGTTCCAACGCAATCAATTATTATTCGCCAGCCATCTTCAAGAGCATTGGTCTCACGGGATCAAACACAGCTTTTTTTGCCACGGGTATCTACGGCGTTGTCAGGTTTGTAGCCATCATATTCGCCATGGTATTTGTCGTGGATCGATTTGGAAGAACCAGAACCTTAATGGCAGGAAGTGTCGTAATGGTGAGTAAAATTGTGTAGATTCATATGGTCCTTTTTCATATTTCCCATTACAACCAACGTCAAAAAATGTGGAAAAAAAAAATCCAGCTAAAAGTCATGCAGGCATTTGCAATGTGGTACATTGGCGCGTATGTCAAAATCGCTTCCCCTGGCTCTGGTGGGTCCTCTGGCGTCAGCTCCGCAGGCTACGCTGGTATCGCCATGATCTACATATACGCTATCGGGTGGTGTTTCTCCTGGGCCGGCATCCCATGGATTTACGCTTCAGAAATCTTCCCAATACGCATCCGCTCTCCTTGTGTGTCCATATGTATAGCAGTTCACTGGATTCTCAACTTTGTCATTGCTAGGAGCGTGCCATACATGATCTCAAACATTGGCTACGGCACATACTTTCTCTTTGCGGCTTTTATAACCATTTCAGTACCATGGGTGTTCTTTTTCGTTCCAGAAACCAAGGGTTTTAGCTTGGAGGATATAGACGTATTGTTTGGCTTGCCTCAGATTGAGCACTTGTATCACGACAACGGCAACGCGTTGAAAGAGCCAGAATGCAATGTGACGCACTCAGAGCATTCTAAGACGTAGCTTAAAGTTAACTCAGATTCTGTAGTTTTGTATAGTTGCAATGTTGATAAACTTAATGAGCTTTTTGGATAGAATTTTTTTTTCTTGGATTATTGGATTTTATATATATATACATATATATTATTAAGGAAGATATTCATACATTTATGGCTTGTATATTCTTTTAAAATGGATATATATATTAATTACCAGAGGGCAGGTCGTATTACTTATTTCTTCATTTAGTTATTCAACTAAGGGGTACTTTATGTTTTTGTATCTACATAACTCTTCCTACAAACACCAGTCTGGCAACACCTCGTCTCAATGTTGAGTTAAGCAAATTGGATTAACAGCTGGTTGAACTCCAAGAGTTACAAAATATTCCCCCGTTAACAGAGACGTGCATCTTGAGTTGAGTATTGGAAAGTCTTTATTTCTGACCGGCCATAGGACAGACCTTTTGAACTGTGGCAAGCTTATGACACTGTACTTATCCACATGTTGTAATGCTTGTAAGGGGATAACCACATGGGAGAGTTCACGTTTGGTCGTTTTCAAGCCATTTTCGTATTCATATTATGCTAGCCTATGATACTATATATAATAGGATACGTTGCCCTCGAATAGTTTTCGTGCAGTGCGTGAAACAGCACAACTTTGCACCTCTCCATTGCTATCAATTGTGGTAAATACTTCTATGACCCCTTTATTATGAGCTATTGCAAACTTCTTCTCCACGACTGAGCCTTTTGATGCTCCCTTTTCAGGCGTCGTAGAAGAGAAGGAAGCGACTTCATTAGGTGAGTTTTGGCACAACCTGGCTGCGACTGTGCCTTTATAATTCAACGCCGTCGCCAGGCATACAGCTCCAGTGAGTTGAAAGCTTGGGTGAGGAAGACCCATGGAGTATGACTGAACCCGAATATTAGCCTGACCTAAGCCGCCCTGTGAGATTGGCGGAGGGTACAGGAGGGCAACTTTTGGCGTCCCTCTCGTCTTGGATGCGACTTCCACGTTTGATGCTAGGCCCATAGCAACAGCACCTTCACAACGAATAGATTCAATAATAGCATGTACAGCCACGTCAGGTAACGAGGGATCTGGAACAGGCATAGTTGTAGCATCGATGAAAACAAAGGGGTTGGCTGCATCGATTAAGGTCACTCGCACATCGAAAGGTGCCGCCCCCGTCATCAAGTTAGGGTACGGCATTATGCGCAAAGTTTGTTGCTGCTGACCTGAAGGGAATAATTTCCCCGTCATGCTTCCAGCTGGATGTAAAAATGCACATCTGACTTCACTGCCCGGGGAGGGAACTCCGGGCATGGCATAGTTGCCAATTTCCAAGAAATTGCCAGCTTCGTCGAGCTGCATCGTCTCCACGATTATACTATCGGTGTTCGTATTGTATATCCGGATGTCCATCTAAGCAAAAGAATCAGCGAAGAAGCTCTGACTAGTAAAGGCTAGCTAAGGGGGTGTCACACCTTTTTTTCACCAGGCCTGCGTTTGACAAGACCACTTTGCAAAGCATAAGGCCCTACGCCAGACGATACATTGCCACATGTTCCTGTCATGTCTATAGAATCTCGCCCCACTGCGACCTGGACGAATGTCCAGTCAATATCAGCATCAGGGCGGTCTGACACGGCTACCACGGCGACCTTGGAAGTTGTAGACAAGCCACCACCAATTCCATCAATCTGGCGAGAATCATTTCCCCGAGAACCCAGAGCGGAGACTAAATGCCGTCTCCACTCAAGGGAACTACCAGGTAAGTTCTTTCTGTTGATGAACAAAGCCTTTGAGGTACCTGCACGCATCCAAGTACACGACAGCACACAGTGTTTGGGTGGCTGAGATGGATTCTTGATAGCCATTGAGCAAGCTTTGGTTCGAATTTTATTGGCAGGTATGAGAAAGTTATTGGCGTATCCTTCGGTAACATCAATCACCTGAGCTGTTATGCTGTGAATCTCTCTCGCAGCTAGATATGACGTCCCTCTCGCGAAATGAACAGGAGACGAAAGAGCGGAGAACATGTCTTGTAGGAAAAGGCCAATTTCGACATGATGAACCTACTTGGACTCATAATTAAATATATGTTAATTCTATCCGAACAGTCTCCGGGAAAAAAAAAAAGAGAGACGCACATAGGTACATAGAAAATGCAACCGAAGCATGGCGGCTGAAGAGAACTACAGATCATCATGGCGTTGTCCAGCATTCCCGCGGGATGGCCATGGATCCCGCTTCCCGTGAGTCCTTGATTGCTAGAAGAGTGACCCACCATTTGCGAAAATAGAGCCATTGAAGCCGAAGAGTGGGTCATTGATGGACGCAAGCCCGTCAAGTTGTGCTTCCCGTTCCCGTACACCCGTTGACCATTGCGACTCAACACTATAGACGTCTTCGCCAAGGCGGGAAATGCCAGAAACATGAGCGACATCGGCCGGGTAGTCGCGATGCTCATGGTTATTAGCCAATGCCATCCTGCAGTGATCGCATCTCGATCTCTCTGTGCTGTAAGCCATTGCCGGTTTTGGGACAGACGAATTCCCATCCTCCAAGAAGCTCTGGATTATCCCATCAATATCCAACCACTCTGAGTTGGAATGATGCATCACCTCATTGGCATTGACTGATGTCATATTTGAGGAATCTGATTGCATTAGGTTTGTTAACGTTCTAAGATGAGATGGTATAACCTCAGACCTCATTTGACAAGCAGATGGAGACGCATTTCCGCCCGCCTGCAGTCGTTGCTCTTGCGAAGCCATTGGAGACGGATGGGCCATTGCAAGATCAACAACCACGCCGAGTCGTTTTATCAAAGTCTCAATAACAATGGCAGCCTTCTGAACGGCGTAGTTGGTTTCCTGGTTTTCTTTGAATACCGCCAGGCAGGTAGCCAAATCGGCGAAGACCTTAGACTCGCTCCGACGTTTGGCGGCAATCCGCACAAGTATCGTAGCTGCTACATATGTGGCGTACGATATCAAGTAAGGTGCGTGCCGTATAGAAAATGCCCGATCATAGGCCAGAAGAATGTCGGCGATATTGGAAGCGGCAGTCGCGCATTTCATGAAGGAATCTACTAAGATTGATCGCGACGTGTTGTACAAATGTCCATCGGCAACAAACGGACGGTGCAGAAGAATAACAAGTACGTTATGCATAGCACTGTAATCAAGTCAGTACTCTGGATACCGGAGACAAGCGTCTGGTTGGGAGGCTATGTGCTCACTGCAGACTAAAGACATGTGGTGGTGGAAAGGCTCCTGCACCTTCAGGGTCTAACAGGTTCATCTGAACGTGGCTAGGAAGTGCAGCCTTCCAATCATCCAACTTGACTTGCAATCTATCCAACATGCTGGCCAAGTCGGTTGGGGATTGGTCAACACAGCGTTCGGTATAAATGCAACTTAGAATGTCGCTCATGACAAGTGAAAGTCTGCAGAGCGCGGAAAAGGTCGACACGCTATACGCCGGCGACCCAGAATATTTAGGCGTGAGAGTCGAATAAGCAAACGGCTGCCAATCTTCCAGTTCTTCGTGTGTATCTAGAAATTTGATTGGCACTAGAACATCTGTATCTTTGAGACTCACCGGGCGCCCTTGGTATAGACTTTGCATCTTGTCAATTACAAAAGCCCCCCAAAATACTCGTCTTCGAATCTCTAGGTCTTCATCTGAAAAGCGCCCAGTTTTAGTCAAGTCGACATGCATGCCGAGGTCAATGATCATTCGAAATGCCATTCCCGAATAAAGCCATGCAGCGCTTCTCTCGTCTCCCAGTGCAAACAGCGAATTTGTCATCTGTAAAAGGGCCTGGATGGTGGTGATGCGACTTGAATCTAGTGAGCCACCAAGGAGTTCTCGGACACGCTCACGAAATTTCCATCCAGCAGTACGCACATCATTCGCGTCTTTGCGGACTTCGAGTCTGGGACTGAACTTCGACGCACCGAAGTAGATGGCATTCAGAAGAAGCTTGGAAAAGTATGGTCCTCCGCACGCCATATCTCGCATAAATGCCGGTCGGTACGTGACAAGAAACGAATGATGCTGTCTGTTCCAATGTATGGAAAGTAGATGCATGCCAAGATCTGGGTCAACTCCGTCAAAGTCAAGTCTTTGTTGTCGGAAGTTCAAGTCCTCCAGCTGGCGCTGTTTCGCTGCTTCAGCAACCAGACCTTTCTCGACCCATGCATCTGGGATCCGAGGCCCCGTATCTACTTCAGCCTGTTTCTCTGGGGCATGGTCTTCATACAATGTGCTCGTACGACTGTGATAGGTCGAAACGCCGTCGGCAGACATGAGAATCCTAGCAACCCCCGCTTCAACTGATGAAGCTCCAGCTTCGTTGCTACCCGAGGCATGTTCACCATCCACCGGTGCTGATTCGGTTGCGGAAGCACGCCATGGGGAGGATGTGGCATCTTCGCTAGTGTTTGGCGACGTGCGAGTCTTGAAACGATGTCGTCTACGACCAGTCTCTTTTGCAGCTTCGCCTACAGGTTCGTATATACAACTTTGGCTGTAGGATTGGCAGTTGACACACACGGGTCGCGCACCATTACATTTGATCTACCAAGCAAGACAACGAATGAATAACAAGGATTTCACGGTTGGTCGATGCCGAAGCAGAACAACGCACCTTTCGCCGTCTACAAAAGCTGCACGCTTCAATTGCCCGACGGCGTGACTTTGAACTTGGCGCAGAACGGGAAGCTCCCACCCTCTGCTGAGCTCGAGCTAACATTGGAGAACACGCACCAAATCTGTGACATAAAGCCTATTACGTGTGGAGAAGTCAAGAGGCTCGACTACATGAAAGATTGGATGCAAGAAATGCCAGGAGTTGTGGTTGTTTCTAAGCCATTGGTGACTCTGCCTTTAAAGGATAAAGTTGGTGTGAAATGCTGTTGGGGTTGGCCACGCTTATTTTCCATACTAGCCCGGACAATATGGAACATATCCATAATGCTAAATTCGTTGGTTTTCACTAGTGCCATGCTAACCTGGAGGTACACGCATAAATGTATAGGATATCAAGACGATTTTCTAAGCCAAGTGTTTGGAAAAGCCTACATTTATTTATTAACTGGATCTAAGGTTACATTTTTTTTATTGCAGTGATACAGAGCTCTAGAATTAAATAGAGTGTCAACATAGTTAAAGCTGCATATGATACTTCGCTTGGATTCCTGTCCAATTTGGTTTATTTGAACATTATAGTAGTTTGCAGTAAAATATATCCCTTTAAGGAGCTGAAGTTAGTAGAGTTGGAAGGTTAAGGCTATTTGCCATAGGTGTATTTCCTCTTGAAAAAGAGGAACAAAAACGCAGCCTTAATAAGGCAAATTTGATGTTGATTTTTCTAATGAACGTGTATTATAGTACGCTGTGTTTCGGAACCCTCATGTGCCTTGCCGACTCAGAAAGTTACATTGATTTCCAATCTAAATCCATGTCCCTTACAGTTAGCGCAGGGTTGCTGCGAACAAATGGATAGTACTTCGTATGTCACCGACGGAACTACCTGGATGAGTGAACATTTAGCGGCGGGGCCCTGGGACACACTTGGTTTCCGGCGCTCCCGCGGGAAGCCAAGAGGCTGGGATGTAGCGACACCGGACGGGAACTGAGCTGCCTGACAACTGGATTCTGTTACAGCAGTTTGGCTCGCTATCTCTGTATGTGCTCATGGCGGCATAATTAAAATGACGAGATGACGAGTGTCCATTAATTTGCCTTTTTTGGACAGTTATCTTTGGCTATTGCGCATATAGAGGCATGGATTGAAACCAAAAACCCCCCCAGCCCAGCTTAACTCTCACTCCAAATATATCTGCTGCAGCTAGACTGCTATCATGATTCGGCAACACTATGTCTAAATTACAAGATTCTAGCATCCCAATATCTGTGACATCACTGCCTTTGAAACATAGTAGGCAAAGGAATCAGAATATTAGCCCAAGGATTTCACTATTAGCTGGCGCCACAGCTGGCGCTATCGAAGCAGCTACTACTGTCAGTTCCACAACAAAGCACATTCCCTTGTCTATTTTACTGATATTGATATTGCCTATCCCAGTACCCATTTGAGTTTGCCAAGACTCGCTTACAGCTAAAACACAATGCGTCTCATGCCGCTGCCATAACAACAAAAAATCCGTTCTTTTCGCTCCTACAGACAGTTCGCCAAAATGGAATAAGAGTGATGTACACGGGTTGCTCGACTCTAGTCATTGTATGTGTTGAGCCCTACATCAATACGGGTACTAGAATAACTTCACTTACTCCTCCTAGGGTACCGCATGCAAAGCCGGCGTTCGGTTTCTTACATTCGACTCCATCAAGAAGATCATCTCCGATGGAGACGGGAAATTGTCACCTGCGCGTGGTCTTCTCGCAGGTATGGCCGCCGGTGCTGTAGAAAGTGTGATTGCTATCACACCAACCGAACGCATTAAGACAGCCCTGTACGAAGGCTTCTCTTTGATACTCTTCAGCTCGGTTTGGACGCTAACGTAAATTGTAGAATTGATGACGCTAGAATGCCTACAAGACAGTATAAGGGTGGCATACACGCATTACAAGTTATTATCAGGGAACATGGCCTTAATGAAGTCTACCGCGGCCTTGTTTCCACAACCATCAAGCAATCAGCCACGTCGGCAGTTCGCATGGGTACATATAACTCACTGAAAGAAAACGTGTCGCCGCGACTTGGAGGTTTCGGCAATAACCCTGTTGCCACTTTTGGTTTGGGTGCAATTGCTGGCATAATTACTGTTTTTGCTACCCAGCCATTTGACACAATAAAGACACGTACCCAAGGCGCTACAGGAATTACAGTATCGGCGGCTATGAGGGATATTTTTCAAGATGGGGGTGTGAGAGCATTCTGGAGTGGCAGTTCCATGCGGCTGGGCCGACTTGTGCTCAGTGGAGGTATTGTTTTTACAGTTTACGAGAGTATCTCAGCTGCCTTAACTAGAACTTATATCAATTCTAGTTAACTTGTATTATATAACTAGACTTAGAGCCTATAGGCGTTCCAGCCTTGTTGCCATGTTGACGAATGACTATCTATCTATTCTAACGAATGTATTTGGCTTATATAGTAAGTCGTTTTTAAAGAGCGCTGTAGCCGATCACTCCATCGTTCCTAGGAGCGCCCGCGTATATCGCTCCTTCTACTTGAACGCTCTGTCTTGTCGATCCATGGGCCAGATTTCGCCAGTCGGTCCGTAGTTATTCTAAGAGTTCGTAACAATGTTACAACCAGAAGGAGACTGTTTGTAAAGTTATAGCAACTAAAATGAATATAAATGTAATACATGTATTTGATTGCTAAGAAAATTAAAAAGTATAAGTGCTTAAAAACGTAAGATACCTTCTTTACTAATGTACATTCTTTTCTTACCCCAGGAAACTATGCTATGTCAAAATATACATCAGGATAATATAATTTGTTATAGATATTATTAATGCAAATATATATTTAACTCCAACCTTCGATTATATACCAAAGTGGATATAGGGAACTTAGAAGAAATCCACTGCTCTTTGTGGTGCTAACTTAAGACATGCTAACTTAGCATCTCTCTCCCACATATCCTCCTCAGCTTCTCCATTTACCAATGCCATAGCGCATATATCCATTAGAAAAGGGATGTGGCCCTGAAAAAGGATGCTGACCATGGGGCAGTATCTCCAGCCATGGCGTCGTTGAGCGCCTTTATGAAGGTTGTGAATGAACTCCGCGGTTTGTATAAGACCGCCCCAAGCAGCTCGTGATTGCCCTGTTTGCTAATAGTAATAATAGCACCAATAACACTGGTTACGAAATTCGTTCTTTATCTAGCTTGGATAGTAACAAGTAGAAGCTGTTGCTGATTGAGGGGAATGACTTATCGTCCTTGCCCCAGCCTTATGACATCTGCTAAAGAAGCGTTTGGTAATTTATCGGCATCCACGAGGCCGGCCGTCCAACTCAAAACCAGTCTGTGCGAGTGAATCCCAAGGAAAGGTTTATAAGTCCAACAGCAACTCTGCCACTTTAACGTACAGACCGGGACAGGTTCCAGGCCGGAACCCAATTGGCCTTCCAAGTGTACGGGTACGGAGGTACCGGTCTGATTGAGATTGGCAATGGCCACCGTCCCGGGGCTAGAGAGGACTTAGAGTGGATGACGACGGCGATGACGGCGATGAAGACGATAAAGGTGACGAAATCTCATATAAGACATTCTGCGAAAAGAAGACGACAGACGTGGCTGCATAGCGGGGCTAGGGCAGTAGCACTAGCCCAGGTTTAGATGATTACTTGTAAAAGGGTGCCGCCAGCGTGTTCTGCACTGATGGTGATAATATTTTGGGCTATAACGTGGCCTGGTGGAAGCAGTAGATTGACCACCAAGTCAATACATACATCATCCGTCTTCAGCGCCTACTGGCTTACAGATCAAACATCCAAATGACATGCAACCTTTAAAACTTTTATCCTAAATGGACTTTAAAGGACCCTTTACTACCCTCTCAGCTGCGTATTTGGTCTTGGTGAAGCTGTTTTCCGGCTATCTTACTACCCCATCCTCTTTGTGTTCAACCTCCTCGACCATGTGACATCTCTTAGCGCCGTCTATGCTATAGTCGCCCAGCGCCCCAGAGCCAGCCTCGTCATCCACAAGGCCCTTAGGCACGTGCATAGTTATCGAGGTTATTTTGACATTAGAGTCGTGCCGTCCGGTGAGGATTCTTGTATGCCCTTTGCCTTACTACTATCTTCACTATATACAGAGCTCCCGAATCCCTTCTCCTCAAGTTCTTTGCTGGATAATGGCGTCGAGCAAACAAGTACAAATGAATTCTTGCTAGCGCTAATGCTTACTATCTTGAAGCATCCATTCTTGACGTAGTTCGCTGCCTTTATCAGTTCCTCCTCCACAGTGCCATCGCCCGCTGCACGCAGCGTACGGAAGTCAGACGCAGCGTGCATATTATGGTATATAATGTCGACGTTTGGGATAGAATGATATTTTGGTGGGTTTGGATGTGCTGCTGTTGGCTCCCATGTTGAACTTGAAGACATGATTCCAGTGAAAACTAGAAGTGAATTAGTTAATTGGAATTTATAATTGGAATTTAGAAGTTCAAAGAATGAGATTTAAGGATGAGATTTATTCTTACTGGCTTGGAAATAAAGATTGTTTTAGGTTGGAGAGTTTATATTAAAGGAGTAGATCAACATATATATGTAGAGAAACAAGCATATAGTCTAGTTGCTGCGGAATTATAATTAGCCGATAAACCAATTATAAAAAAGGCTCACTTTAAGAAAGTATACATGCATAAGTATATAAGACAATAAGAAATACATTATTTTGTAAAGTAAGCTTAAGTAAGTGTTAATTTATATAAATAATTACAAAAATATAAAATAGTTATATGTTGGTATTGCATTAATATTTAAATAACTAAAATATACTAGGCTGGATATATAATATATAGTTATTTATAAGTTATCTTAAGCTATTTGTTAATGTAAACTAAGGGAGGCATTCTTTAGGATTCTAATTATATTAATAGTTTATTATAAATAGCTCTCCTGTATTTTAATATATAGGTTATAGTAGATTGGTGGTGTAGCTTAATATTTTAGGGTTATATTAGTAGGAGGTATAAACTATACCATAAGGATAGGCAGAATAATCTCTCTCTATGTATAATTCTTTTATGTAGAAGCCCAATAACAGCGACATGCGTTTGCGCCATTTTCACACATATCTGGTCTTAGTAGGTCCTTACCAACGTTTCCTTCAAGACCGATACTTGTGGGGTTCGCTTGTGCAATAATTTGTCTCAGCTTGAGAGCTGATAGTTTGAGCCTGGCCATGTGAGAATCCTGGTATCCTGAGTCAGAGCGCATGGTATGCGATAGCCAATCATGGTGGCTTGCTAACACGCTCCTTGCTATGAAGCAAGACAATAACGCACTTTCTGCTGATGAAGATTGCCTTAGAATACGATAATTGAAGTCGCCAACTCACTCATATACAGCCTTTGTCTGTCACAAACTTGGTTCTCTTTTGCGCTCGCGAGCAGATCTTACTCAGGCCGCGTAAGTTCCCCTGCTCACTCGGTTTGCATTAGCGTCTGATTAAGTGACATTAGAGTATGTATTTTTTAAATCTGCAATTAATATTCTCAAAGACTACGAGTCTCAGGCAGGGGCTGTAGCTTGAAGCTACTTTAGCTAAGCACTGACGCTTGAGGAAAGCGGCCTGTTTGATGAGATGGAAGAAGCCAAGATACAATTATATGTTTTTCTTAAGTGTGTAAAAGGTCTTGCAAAGAAAGAGGATCTTACCGAAGAATTCTTTCAGAAATTTGTTCTTTTTTGTCACCAGTAGCAGAGTTTGTAAAATTAACTACATTGGGGTTAAGTAGCTGGTATATGCTCGGCGTGTTTCCGTGGCAAGCGTGGCTGTTTTATTTATATACCTGCATATGTGGATTTTGATATCATTGTACATGGTGAGTTTAACGCATTTACAAATCCGGGATTATATACACTATACACCTGTTGTTTAATATACAACTTGAACTTTAGCTGTATATATTAATAAAGACGGCTTATCCAGTATCCAAGCAGGCGTATTTAATATCTAAAAGAGCAGGGCTTGTAAAGGAAAATTCTTATACTTTTAGACACTACAATACAGAGCTTTCTACTATAATATAAGGCTTTCCACTATATTACAGCACTTATCTACTATATTACAGCACTCATCCACTATATTACTGTACAATATGTAAGTCTTACCTGCTGGTAATATCTATTATTATTTATTGCCTTTAAACTTTCCTAAACACTCCGCTAGTATAATATAAATCATTATCTAGGCTTGTCCCTTGGGAATATATTGTATTACTAACTATCCAGTGTATGGTTCCTTGCACTAATATACAGTCAGGAGAGCTTTCTTTACGTACATATAGAACGATATTTTAGCTAGAGTAACTATATAAATACAAATAGCCCCGGCATCTACAATGCGAATATAACGGCGTTGTATGCGGGTTTTGGTTGGTAGTTTGCATTAAACAAAAGAGGATTTGCGGTAGATTTCCAGCTATCGACATCGCGAACACCCCAGCTTGTAATACCAACGCAATTCTTTAATGCAAAGCATCCCTTTGCGACTGCAACGTAATCAGAGGAGGGAGCATTAACAATATCGAGTTCGGTAATAGCAACTTCAGGAGCAGCAGTGCTCAGCGCCTTAAGAGCAGCTGCGTTATTAGGCCCTCCGCCAGGACCAATATGCGATTGACTACCGATTCCGTCAATAGGAATACCTTGAGAGCGCCACTTCTGGACATGTTCAATCATAGATTTTGTCTTGGCACCATTTGGGTCGTCAAGGTTATAGTCATTTATATACAGCTTTGCGGTGGGGTCCTAAGATCGTGATCAGTCGCTTATTTTTCTCAACAGTCAAGTGGGAGGGAGCGCTTACGGCCTTTTTAGCTGCCTGGAAAGCAATGCGAACAAAGTCCTCACCGAGAATCTGGTAGAAAACCGACTGACGCATGGTTCCATCTTCGTTAAAAATCTCATTAACAACGTCCTATTGTACACAGTGTACCAACATGTCAGCATGTTCACAACAATCAAGCAGCATGTCGCCTTGAGTTCCTACCCAAGCATAAAGCTTTCCCTTGTAACGGCCAGCAACGTTGCTAATATGATTTTGTATGGCTTCTGTTAAGGTAGCTTTATCGTTTATATTTTGCACCCATGCTGGCAGCTGCGAATGCCATACAAGTGTATGCCCGCGAATCATTAGGTTGTTTTTCTGGGCGTAATTAACGAGAAAGTCTGAGCCACTGAAGCTGAATTGACCACGTTGAGGCTCAGTGGCATCCCATTTCATGCTATTTTCTGGTGTAACTTGACCAAACTGTTCTGGTAGGAATGACGACATGCCACTCTTGGACAGAGTATATTGATCGGTGCAAGTGCCCCAGTACTTCTTACCGTCAGCCTTGAACTTAACGTTTAGTGATGTGGACAGCCTCTCTTCAATTGGAAAGGCAACAGCAGTGCCAATGGTAAAAACCGCGGAAAGTAGTGTTGTATACAACATTATAGCGAGATAAAGATACTTGATCAAAATGAAGTATGGGAATAAGCAATATTGATGCACAGGATAGCTGTTACTTTCTTTAACACAGGAAAGTACCAGTTTAAATATATAATAATAGTAAAAATAAACCTGGTTCTGGACCTCCTGAGCTCCTGAAGCACAGACCCATTGTTAGTACTTGATTTCACTTGTTTGAACCTCTACACGCAATATACCCACTATCTAGATCAAAAGAGTGCCATCCTCCCGTGGTACTTTGTCTATACGAAGGAAGCAAACACTCTAGCCCAGACTTGCCAAGTTAGCGGTTAATTGTTTGTTCCCCACCCAGCAAGCACGGCGCGATATCCGAAGGGCGTTGCGACTAAAGTAACGCCACAGGTCCAGAAATGCCCGAGAAATGGGAAATTAACTGACATATGCATAATATTAAACAAATAGGCTAAAGGAGAGTGATTTCCACTTGGTTGCATTCTCTGATTGGGGCGGATTAGGTTCTCGATGGACTATCTCCACAGAGTTGCTAGCTGTTGGATCCCTTTCACTGGATTTAAGGAAGCGAATAAGTGTTTCACATATCTCGTGCGGAAGCTCTAAATGGGAAATTATGGGTTATTTTATGCCTTAAAGAAACTGACAAACAAACAACCTCCCGCGTAATTTCAAGTTTGATAACCCACTCATTTCGAAACCTGTTTCTATATGTCAAGAAAAAAATCACCGGTCATTGGAAGAAACCTTTCCAAACACTAGTTGTTTTCATGATATCCTTCAGAGTCTTTCATTATTAGTCCGAATATAGTAACCAAGGAAACTGATTCCCTAGACAAATACAAGTAGCTGTAGAAAAGGGGTGGTTGAAGCATTGCCACGCCGAGAAAATTAATTGATATCCTTTCATATCATAGCTCTCACAGTTACAATTAACTGTTTGTATATTATATCCAAATGGGGGGAAGACGACAGGAGTGCTGGTAAGTGATGCTAGGTTCCAGCTGGACTCATAGTATCTTATCCTTCGGCATATAACTCAAATGCTATTATGTAATGATTTGAGCATGGATGCTATGGAAAAGCCCTTTAAAAAGCCAAGCCATAGGGTCTATGTAGCAGGAGAGAAAGATATATCAAAGTTGTAGCTCCATTCCAGATTGTAAGGAACAGGTAGTACCGTAGCACCCCGTTGGCCACCAAAATCAGACTGGGCAGTACATATGGTTCCCACCAGTTTAGATAACTGACAAGTACATATTTCACAATTTCATCAAACTTGTTTGTTTCTTTCTACTTTATAGTACCAGGGTTGGTGGAAGTAGTGGAATAGGTATGTCGAGTTGAGCCAGGGTATGCTGGAATAGTGCTTTTTTGTGGTTCGTGGATTGCACAAAAGTTTAGTGCAGTTTAGAGCATAGTTGGTAGTATTTTAAGCAATACATTGAATACATCCAAATTGTTGCAGACTCCTGACAAGAACCAACACATGACCCATCTTAACCAACCCACCCTTCGTAAACGGATCTGTATGCCCAAATGTCTTCTTCCGCGCATCATGGTAACCCTGCCTATGTTGCATAGCTGCCTGAAGCACCAGAGATGTCGCTCCGCAAATTGGTAGTGAGTTTATTGTTTAAGAAGTAGAGTCTCTCATTCTCATATAGCTTCCCGTTAGAAATTTTATGAAATGCGTGATAACGGTGAATATGTTGATTGTGCCGAGATTAAGTTAGAGCCGAGTTAATAGAAAGCAGTGTTCATCTGGCGGTAACTGCTAAAGGGACGGCTGTTATAGTCACAATCGCTTGCGTATCGGCCAAGTTCCGAAGTTGCCTATGACGAGGTTGGCATCGTTCTTTTAAGGGTGTCCATGTTTTAGAATCGGTCTGGGCTTGGTCAGCTGGTGAATATGTTTTGCGTGGTTGTGTATGATAGCTTTTCTTCTGCTATTTTTTTTGCATTTTTTTCTGCGTTAGACTTGTGAATTTGCACCTGGTGCTGCTGACATCCCTAGAACACAGACTATTGCAATATTGCCTTCATCTAAATCACGCTGACTTGCTCATCCCCCAACCTAGCAAGTCCGACTATAAATGAAACGTCTACTAAGAGTCGGCGGATTTTCTTATGTTGGCATTTCGTCTCAGCTTCATATTAGCTGTGGGGAAGTCCGGTAGATTGTTTATCCCTCAAACCTCGACATCTGTGGAGCAATTTCGATCCCGATTACCCTGTGCTAGGTGTTATTGAATAATGACAGGGCGGAAAGTTTACCTTTTCAGGTTAAATAGTAAGTGCTACATTGAATGCTATGCTTTCATTCAACAGTCAGACTCCCAAACTTTCCAAACAAGTGTATAAGGTCAAGGCTTTTCGTTGACTGCAGCATTGTCTATATGGTTATAAAGAGAGACAAACAGACATCTGATTCATGGGTAATGGTCACGCCTTTGATGTATTTGCCAGAGCATAACATCTTTGGCATTTCATAATACCTATAACGTGATTTGCTAAATGCAGCTACGCTTGAGTCTTGCGGTTTTCTTTGCGGCACCAGCCGCTTTAGTCACTGCACAGTCCTGTTCCCCCGTTCATGTCTTCGGTGCACGTGGCACCGGCGTTCCTCCAGAGTACGACCTTCTCCTCCCTTTGGTTGATAAGATTTGATGACAGGAAGGAAACCTAATGCTTCTAGATGATCACCCGTAAGCGGGTCTTCTCCTGGGCTAGGCACTCTCATCTCACCAAGGCCCTTCTCGCAGCCGACACGGTATTTTTGACTTATCGCAAGCACATAATGTTTCTCTCCTCTCGGTTCGTGGATGTGTTCGGTAAAGTTGCAGCTGCGACAGCAGAAGTGTAACCCTCAGTCATAGCGGGAAACTGACCTCCTCTTCTGTGATTTGTCTGGAGTATGACAGGTCCGCTTTTGCTCACCTACCTCTTTTATAATTGATAGCGAGTCACCTCATAGCCCAATTTCAGCTATATAATGATATGGAGCACAGGCTACCTAGGAGGCAAACACCTGTCACTGTCGCTCTGCTTTTGCTCTGTTTGCTAGTATATTTCACATTTAGTTGTACCGTGAGATCGCTTTTGCGACTTTGTTGCGCAGAGTGTGTTGCGCAGAGTGTCTGTTTTGCGCCTATCTGTTCAAGCCCCTCATTTGGATTAAGGCAAGGTGGGCTAATGAATTATAATTATTTATAAGCTGATATTTCCTCCTTGCTCATGTCTTGGAAATCAAGTCAGCCCTATGCACATTTTCGACTGTAGACTTTCCTTGTGTCTTGTGGTCCTCAAACATGGCCCCCGCACTATCAATAAAGTCATTCCACAGCTTTTCGCATAATCCAGCAATAAAACTTAGCATATCCTTTGGACTCCAAGTTGCAGAAAAGTCAAAATCTTGACCTAGAATCGTTCCTGCGATTCTAATTGTGAAAGCGCCTCCCTGGGCGATTTTTCGTAAACTTGATGTGAGTTCAACACGCTCAATGTTAAGTGTGTCGCAGAGTCTCTGGGCAAGCCATGCTGCCGCTGCAAGAGCTGCTTGTGCGACAGCTTCCGCCGTGTCGAGTGCGCCTTTGGCAAGGGTCACCCAGGTTGTGTCCTTCTTCGCAAATTCTAGGGCTTCAAGAGCTGTCTGGAACGCAAGGAAGCTGATTCCTTTTGCAACAGCTGAGAGAACTTCACGCGCCGCTGCTAATATTTTAGCGTTGGCTGCAAGTACTCCGTCCTTCACAGCCGCAGCTGCTTGTTTGATTCCCAAAGCTACCTTATTAGCTGCTTCCACAGCAAGCTTTGCCGTTTCTATGAGGCCCTTGTGCACGGCCCCTACTCCGTCGAGAGCTGTTTTTGCGGCAGCAATCAACCCATCCCAAACTGACCTGGCGCTCCATAATGCAGCTTCAGCAAGATCAACAGCTCCTTTAGCTATATTATAAGCAACACTCTTAACTACCCACTCAGCTGCGTCCAGGATTAATTTTGCTGCGCCAAGAGCGCATTCGAGTGCCCATACTTCTGCTTGGCGAGCGGTAACGCGACACCACTATACCAAAAAATAAATAAGTACTTATAGATCTAGTTGGGGAGGAGGGGAGGTTAGTGATATATGTAGACTAAACTCACCATCCAAACTTCTTCATACCACGCGCAATCATCATAATCATCCTTAGCTTCACGCAGTCGGTCTTCAGCTCGATTAACCTCCCCTAGATATATGTATGTGTGAGAAACATGTTCCTTTCTTTTATATTTGTTTTCATTTTTTCTTCCTTCCTCGTTCTCGATTAAACAAAGAATAGGGGACTTACACTCTGCATCTTCGACACGTGATCTGGCGCTGCGAATAGAATCGATTGCCGAGCCGAAATCTCTTTGGAGGGTTATTCGCTTGTCCTGCAAGTCTCTAATGGCACCCCCAATAGCCTCATCCCCTTCTCGTTGCTTCTCACTCAAGTCTCGCTTTTTTCCATCGAGATCGTCCTGGAAGTCCTTGTTTCTGGCATCGAGAGCAGCATTTGCAGACCTAATCTGTTGGTCCGCCCTCTTTTCCTCCTCTAGGACCCAGCGTTCATTTTCGCGCCGTGCCTCTTCACACTCTTGTTCCCTTTGTTTAAGAGATGATTGAGCTGCCTCCATATCGGCTTCAAACGCTGCTTTAGCCTTTCTAACATTTTCTTGTGCAGCGGCACATTTCCGTTCAAATTCAGCCTTAGCTTCATCGACCTTTTTCTTAGCCTCCTCGATGCCCTCATGCACGGACACTTGCGCACTCTTAAACCACTTCTGCATGGCTTCAGAGATTTCTCTCAGTATATGCTGTTCCATAACCGCATGAAGTTCAAAATCGGCATTGTCCAGGTTGTTCAGAGCCTTTTCAGTGCTTCCGGCGGGTCTGATCAGTTTGCCATCTACCTGGAACTTCAACAAGTCGCTCCAGGCCAGCTCAAAGTTGAATTCCAACTGCGGACTGGGCATAGCCTCAGCAAGTACAAAAATGCTAGTCTCCAGATCCCAGAGCGCAATGCTTCCATTTACTTCAAAGTGCTGCCGTTCCTTTGTGATTTCCATGTCCACAAGCGCATTTGGTGAGCGAGTTCCATCCGCCCTTTTCCCGCCCTGTACTGTCAGAGGACCCAGGCTAAAGCCCTCAATCTCTCCCTTCAGTTTCAGGCCTTGTTTCCCAATGCGACAATCTATCTCGACCTTCTTGTCGAGGATGTATGCTTTGCCCTGAACGACGAAACCAGGAGGGAATGACTTTGTTCCAAGCATGCAACCCATTGGACTAGCATAGATGTTAACATCCTCGAACCGAATTATTTCTTGTTGAGGTCTTTTAATGTCGACTTCGGCCACAGCATTGATAAGATTGATAATCTTCCCCTCATCCAGCTTGCTAATCTTAACCTCAACTAGTGTTTCCTTTGGATTAGTGCCAAGGTTAAACGCAAGGAGATATTCATCAATATCATCAACCAAGAAGCCACCTTGAAAACCAATGCCCGAGGGCATACCGGTGGCAGCAAATTGTTTGTAGTCAACCTCAACCTCCAATGTCAGTACTGGGCCAATTTTTAATCGAGGACTTAGGTCTAATGGATTATCCCACCACCCTTCCATTTGCCTGCTCGTAAAGTTAGTCTCTTGCCTGTTTCTTCTCCTCCCTTAATTTTGGTCATTTTGTAGATTGGACTTACGCAAATGCTACAGCCTGCAAATCATCAGCCGATAGCGCAAGGGTAAGCTCGAGGGGTTCCTTTTGACCGTCAGGTGTTACCCAAAGCTTTGCCGCGAACATAACCTTCAGTGGCCTTGTCTCAACGGAAAGAACCAGTGGTCCAGAAACCACATTCGGAGATAGTTCAATCTGGAAGTTGTGTTAGTTATGATATCATAAGGGTAAAGGACGACTAGAGTTGTGAATCATACCCTGATATTCTCTGGAAGCAAGACTCTCATACTTAGTCCACTTGAGGAAGAGTAGCCTGCCTGGAGGATATATCTATCTGCTGGTTTCGAAGACTTGCAGAGGTCGCCAACAAATGGAACTGAGCTTAATTCTGCACATAGGAAAATGCCTATATAATATGAGCGACAAGTAAAATAGAAGAGAAGGAGAGAGGCTGAGATATGGAGGCAAGGTGGAAGGAAATAGTAATTAAAAGGAAAGAACGAAAGAAAGAACGACGAAAAGAAAACAAAGTAGAGATTAAAATACTGACCTTTAGAAACAGGAAACCTTGAGGCATTCAGACCCTGAGTATTAACCTTATCATGGCTTGCCGCGACAAGGGTAACGCTGCTTAATTGGAGGTCCATTGGATGTCCATCTTCCATATCACCACCCAAGATTTTTCCTATGCTTAAGTTCTCACAATCCAGCTGGCCATAAACAAAATAGTTTACTGGTCCATCTGCTTTCTTCATAATAGCAGCGGCTACTTTGAATTTGAAATGAACATCGCCTGTGTTCACTTCTACATGACCACGAATAACGGCAGTAACTGGCGTTCCTTTCTTCTGGGGCGTGGGAGCCACCTCAGTATTCGCTGGTGGAGGAGGAGGCGTACTTAGAGTTTCTTTACCTTTACCACTCCCGTCAATCTCTTCTGTGCCTCTGTATTGGTTATTCTTATCGATTTCTGGCTTTTTAATATCGCCGACTATGAGCTCCAGCTGGGCTTCCTTGATGTGCACCTCTTCGCCTATATGAAGATCATCGACAGCTCCTGAAATTCTAATGCCATCCACAGTCACTAGAACCTCTGCCTTTGCGACTTGGTGTCCATCAACCCAAACTTCGCCGTACAGGGCAATGCGGCCCCGGGATATCTCAAGGGTCAGGTCGCTGAGCTGAATATCCTGCTCCAAAGGCTCAAGATGACTTCCAGTCAATGTATTAAACAAGCTGCGAAGGTCATCCATAGTTAGCAATTTAATATAGGCCTGAAGAGAAGAACCATCTATGCTTAGTTAGTACTTAATTTCATGTCTTGAAACAGATAAGTGGCTTTCTTAGAGGAAATTTTACCTTTCTTAATATGGCCAGTTAGCTCTACGGGTACATTGCCAAGAGACCACAGAGCATTAATTGAAAATTCAAGGCTCTTCTTGATATCTGATTTAACCAAGGTGGTAATAAATTTTACCTTGTCAAGCTTTTAAGTTCATTAGTCGTTATTTTAAAAATAGGATCAGTGAAAAGCACAACGGGACTCACATTTAGACCCTTCACACCAAATACACTTTCCCATCTCTCACCATTCCCAAACATCATAGTGATATCCAAAGTATCTTCCTTGGGCTCAAGATCATAGCTAAGAACCAAAGGGGTGATAGCATTGGGAACTTGGAGGTGCAAGGTACCAAAGAACCCGTACATGGAAGTTAGGTCGCTATTGTTGGTTTTTCCAGGCGCTACATGGAGCTGGATTCCAGCATTACGAAACGTGAGGAACTCACCGAACCCTCGGTTGATACCCTCAATACTTCCGCGGAAGGTAAATCCTGTAGCGATAAGCTCATCCGACCAGGTATCTGCTATACCAAGATGCGCAGAAAGATGTAGCCCAGGGTCCTCTTGGGAAAAGACATCACGGAGGATATCGGAGACTGGCTGCAAGATCCCGCGGAATTTCACATCCGTCTCGAACCACAGTCCAGCCGTCATGGTAGGTGTGGCATCTTTTGCCAGCCATATCATTTTAGATTTGGTGAGATTGATGGCATCAAAGGGTCCATCCTTGAGACTTGGGAACAGGGTTCCGATTGAAATGTCATCATCAAACTCGAACCTTTTGGCAAGTTCTACTGGAGGTGGTGCTTTCTTGGCTAGATGGATTTGCTATTTAGACCAAAGTGTCATGATAAATCTTAACAAGGGCGATGATCCTTACCTGGAGTTGGTTTCTTTTCCTCCACTTCAACCCAATATTCAACAAGGCGACCGCTAGAATCATATTCCATCCTCTTTAATCTTTTTGGTTTTGTTACCTGCTTAATTGGTAAGTATATAATTTCATTATATATGTAAAGGCAGCATATCTGTACACACCTGCGGCGGGTTCGACTTCCCTTGTCCATCACCGGAGGAGGAAGCTCCCACCATGTTGATTCTTTGCGTATTTGCTTGCTAGCGGTAAGACAAGGAAAGAAATGGGAGTTTCTTGTGTTATCACGAAATCATAAATTAAATTATAATGCTCACGTAGAGGAATGGTTGATAGTATTTGTAGAAATAATAGGAACAGCTCAGTTTTTAGTAGATTTATGTCCGTATCTCGAGGATTAATTTAATGGGAAAACTTCCCTAAATGTGTAAAATGTACAAGGGCTTGCCTAGATCTCCTTGCCTCGTTCTCATTTGTCAAGATAATGTCCAAGCCAGTGTCTAAAATTATAACACGTTTACCGCAAGCAATGCCAGTCGTCCACAATCCACACCCGCTATATGATCACACTTACCCTTAACCTTCTACTATATCTAAAAGGGAAAGAATCCCGGCTTCTGGCAAGCTCAAAAACCAAATAATGCATATTAGTGGCGGGACGGGGCGGCAGAAACTTAGTGTAGCGTAGTGGCGACCTGGGGAACCCAATGGCCGGCACACTATGTTGGCGGCCTATCCATTTTGTAAGGACGGAATGCAATAGCTCCTGTTGTTTTGGCGGTGTATGTCTGTTAAGAGCTCTCAAACGATAGCTCGAATGTTCGAGATCTAATAATTGGCTCGACTACTCCACCTTGCCACAGTAGTTATTGGCCCCATCATTCAATAAAGGTAACACTGGGCCGAGATATTGGCTATCTAGAACGGTAAAAGCTTCGATAGATCGCTTTAGCTTCCGTCTTGCCGTAGTCCGCGGCTGGCAGTAGGTCCACTTTTTTCTGTCGGCGCATGCGCTAATCAGCGTGGCTGAATAAGTGGCAACCTGAGGACTTAATTATAGCAAAGTGGCATACGGGCCTGGCATGAGACAATCCTAGAAAACAGCCAAAAATTGGGATCTAGAACGTGCACTCAATTTGCGGCATAGAGCCAGTCGACTCAGCCCCTCTGTTTACTCGCTTTTATATGCGTGTGGGGCTATGCGGCATCATCGACACGTTAAGATACAGGATACCGCCGAGGGGGCAAAAAGAAAGAAAGAAAGAAAGAGAGGAGCCAGTATGGGCGTGGCATTGCTGAGAAGGAAGTAAGACACCAATACTATAAAAGACCAAGAATCCCCGCCACAAACAACTTTTATATACCACTTTCATAAACACAATAGTTACAGCACTCGCATAGCCACCTATTTCTCAATTACATCTTATCTCGCTCCTATCTATCCATCTATCTACCTCTCATTCTTATTTCCAATAAGTCAGCATGTCTATCCCCGAGGTCAACGATGTTCTCTGCTTGGAGGCCTACAAGCCCGAGGAATCGGACAGTGCTGTCTTTGAGATTTCTTGGTCGCAGAGCCTGCGTACCAGGTCGGCCACTTACTACGTTGTAAAGGCCAAGAACACCACCAAGGGCAATGCCGATGTTCTGCTTTACATCCAGGACCGCTTCTACAAGGATCCCTCCAGCCCTGATTACATTGGCAACATTCCTGGAGTCCAGCGGGAAGGAGGTAGGCTCCCATTATACCTTACATTTGTAATAATGTCTTAACATCAACCATCTTAGCCGATTGGATTCTACCTATCACGGATCGAGTTCAATACGGCCAGAAGAATGCCCAGGGCGAGAAGCGTTGGCTTGTTCTTCACGATAAGAACAACAAGCCCTATCAAGTAAGCAAGACCTTCTCTGATAGTATAATAAGCAATAATAATCTTGTTCTTTTCTAACTTTGCAGCACCGATTTATGGTTACTACCATTCAGGGTAATGCTGCCGAATGGGCTCAGAAGTTGGCTACCTCCTTTGGAGCTGGTGAATTGGCTGAGAATGTTCATAAGCTTGGAAACAGCTTTGTTGGCGATTACCTTAAGACTTTTTAATTAAAGGCCAGTAGCCAATTATATTGGCTTATAATATTATGATATATAATTTAGCTTACTTTAGTTAAATATAACTTACTTAATAAGCATGCCTACTGCATAAAAAAGCAATTGAAAATCCTTTATCTTTCTTTCTTTTATTTAAATAAATACTTTATAACTATTAAATACTTTAGAATAAATAAAAGAATATTCCATCTAGTATTTAAGTAATTATGTTTAGTATTTAAAAAAGCAAGGCTTATAAAAGAAAGTTTTTATAGAGTTGAACCCTAGGCCACTGGCATATAGTAATTATTGTAAAACAATCCATTATACTATTAAGCTGTCACAAACCAACCAGATAAGATCCCTATGGTACATACCTCCGGGTAAACCATGGATAAGGCAGCCAATTAAACGGAAGGACTGTACCCTCAGTAAGGCACGTACCTACTTATGAGATAAGACTGCAACTCTAAGGAAGCATTCTCATCAGGTACAATAAGACTTACACAAGTAATAACTATAGAACAACTTATTATATAAGACTGTTTAATACAATTATTAAATAGAAGTTTAAATAGTCAGTTGTTAATATAGCATTCATATAACAGTTAGATTAGACTTTTATCTAAAGGTATTAGCTATGTAACTAAACCGCCCCTAAAATCCCTTGTATCTCTCTGCTAATATAAACCTAGCGTTAAGGTTTATCCCTTAGGAACTAGCTACCCTATACCAGGTATAGGGATCAGAACGTTATATAAGCCAACAACCTAGACCTTACAACATCACCTAATTTTTAAAAAATCTAGTAACTATATGTGCGCTTCCTTACCTAAATTAGTTACCTAAACTTTTTTACAGGCTTTATTAAGTTTTTTAGCTTCTGGGCAGTATAACTGCCCCTGGGTTAAACCTATTTTCTTTACTTACCTCCTTTACACCCTTTATAAATAATATTTATAAGGCTGTAAAGCTAAGTGCTATAATAAGCGCTATAAGTACTATAAGGCCTAAAATAATTTTTATTTTAAAACTATAGCTATTATTCTTTAACTTTAATTTTTTTATAAAAAATATATAATTTTTTAATACTAAAAATATTAAGTTAATTACTATAAGCTAAGTTAATAAAAATAAATTATTAATTTTTTTTTATATTTATAATATATAAAAGCTATAGTAAAAAAAAAAAGTTAAGCAGTCTTAAGCCTAGCTTATAGTTCTAGAATACTTTTTTATAAAGTTTAAGGAAATTTATAAAAAAAGAAATTATAGAGCTATAAATAAAATTATAAGTATACTAGAACTTTTACTTTTTATAAGCCTTTACAGCTAGTATATATAACTACTGCTTTTTTAAAAGCTAGCACTACTATTACTATTACTTAAAAATTATATAACCTTAATTATTATATAAACTATATAAATTATATAAATTATATAACTTAAGAAAAAACTTATTTATATAAATATAGTAAAAGTAAATACTAGCTTATTTATAAAAGCAGTTAACTTAACTTATAACCTAGTACTTAAGAAACTTAATATAATATAAAAAAAAGCTGTACTATATAGGGACTTTATAATAAATAAAAAACTATTTTTTTAGCTTTTTTAAAATTATAGTTAAAGAACTACTTTAGTAAAGGATATAGCTAGGAAAATTAAAGTAAAAGTAAACTTAAGACCTAAGGGTCTTAAGCTTATATATTTAATTTTTTTTAACTTTATACTATTTTTAAAAAATAAAAAAACTAAGTAAATGCTTTTTAATATAAACCTGCCTTAAATAATTAAAGCGCTATTAAGCTAATATTAATATATTACCTAAAAGATTTTAAAAATAATTAAGTAAATAAATAACTTAAAAAAAATTATAGTAAATATAATAATAAAAAAGATTACTTACTTTATTAAAGTAAAGGTACTATAATATAGCCTTTTATATTACTATTAAAAAATACTAAAATAAAATTAAGTTTTTATTATAAATAAACCTATTTAACTTACTTAAATCTTTTATATTAGCTTAATTAAGCTAATAAATAAAAGTGCTATTTTTTTTTATTAGACCTGCTTTAGGTACTATCTTTAACAGGCCTGCCTAAAACTTTTAAAATACTGTAAATATAAGTATAGCAGATATATTATAAACTTTTATTAAAGACTAAAGTAATATATAAACTGCTTTAGCTTATATACCTTTAGTATTTTTTACTGCCCAGCTAGGCTAAAAAAAATATAGAAGAGGGACTTTTAACTGCTGTTTTAAATAAATTAAAAAGTAATCTAGGCCTTTAGTAAATAAAAGTTTTAAAATAGCTAAAAAAAAGCAAAAGTAGAAAAATAAAATAATACAGCCCTGGCTATATTTATCCAAAAGCTAGCATTAAGCAGTCTACTACTTCCCTTTTTTAAAAAAAACTTAAAAAAAAAAAAATAAATATAATAGTAAAAATCTTAGCTCTATAGATATTAATTTAGCTAAACTTTTTAAATACTTTATTTTATATAAATACTTTTTATTAACTAAAAAAGCTTAATTTATTAAAAGCAATATTAATAATTAAAGTAGTCTTAAATAACCCCCCTATCTTAAATATAAAAGCTAATTATAATTAAAAAAATAATAATATTTTAAGTTAATATAAAATATAATAACCTAGCTTATATTATAGTTTTTAAAATTATATAAAAAAAAAATATAATATTATTTTAATTTAAAAACTGTCTTTTATAAATAAAAGTAAAGTAAAATACCTTATAATATATATAAGGTTTATAATCTTTAACTCTATAAGCATTTAAAAAAATAAAACCAGGCGCTCTAGTATTTTTATATATATAAAAACTTATTTAAGGCTTTAGGCTATATAAATTATCCTCTTAAACTTAAACTATAATATATTTTAAATTAAAACCTAAGGTATAATTATTATAAATATTTATAATTAATATAATAATATATATATAATTATTTAAGCGCTATTATCCCTTATATTAATCTTAAAGAGATTTTTAACTATAGGCGACTTTAATATTTATTATTAAAATTAAAATTTATAATTAAAAGTAAAGGCAAATACCCTAAAGTATATAGTTTTATAATAAATTAAGGAGAATAGCTTTATTATTTATAAATACTATAAATAAATATAAAAATAAGGATATATTATAAACCTAGTTTTTAATAACTTAAAGATAAATATATAAATAAACTATAAGCTAAATAATAAATTAAATTATAAAATAATTAAAATAAAAATCTTTAACTTTAATACTTTTTTTAAAGCGCTTAAAGTAAAGCTTTAGATTTTATTAAATATAATTAAAACTTTTATAGCTTTTATATAATAATATACCTTTTTTTTTATAAAACCTTTAAATATTAAAGAGTAGTATAAAAAGCTAGTTAAAGCTATTTTTATAACCTTCTGCTTTATAATTAATAGCTTTAGCTATAAGACCTACTATATAGGCTATGCTTTTAATTAATAAAATAAAAAATATATAAAAGCTTAAAGATATATAGTTATAAATAATACTATAAAAAGTAAAAAAGCCTTTTATAGAATAGTTTAGGTTAAACAGCAGGCCTATTAGAACTATATTATTAAATTATTTAGCTTAAGCAAGCTTATTTTTAAAATTATAAATTAAAAAAAAAAGAAAAATCTTTTTTAATTATTTTTTTTATAAAAAAACAGCAGGATTTACTTAACTTTAAAAAAAATTACCTTATACTTAAGTAAAAGGCTTTTTAATTAATAGTCTATAAAGGGGGATATTAAAAATCTATAAGACTAGATTACTTTTATAAATTATACTTTATTATTATTAAAAATTATTAAAAAAAAAATATAAGAAGTAATTTTAAGTATTAGAAATATATTTTTAAAGTTAAATAAAATTACTATAGCGCTTTTTATAATAATATAGCTATATATAATAAAAGCTATTTATACTTTATTTTTTTTTATAATTAAAGTTAAATATTACCCTAAAGCTTTTTAAAATATAAAAGTAATTATAATCCTAAAGCTAGGTAAAGTATTATATAATAAAGTAAAAAAATAAAAGCTTATTTTTTTACTTTTTTATATTAGTAAAGAATTAAAATATTTTTTTATAAAATAAATTATTAAAATAGCTATTATATTTAATATTATCCTTTTTTAATACTTTAGGGCTTTATTAAAATAGTTATATATTAATTTTATAGTATATTTAATATATAATATTAAAAAAGCACTAGCTAAAGATAAAATAGCTGCTTTTATTATCTTAAATATATTTAATATATTTAATATTATTTTTTATAATAAACTTATTTTTAAGCTTAGGTAATAAGGCTAGCTAATATCTTTTATATACTAGGCTAAATCTTTTATAATAGAAAAGACTATAATTATTTAAACTATAAAAAGCAAGATCCTCTTTAAAATAAGCCTTTTTTATAATATATTATAAAAATTATTTATTAATTTAATTATTTTTATATTATATTTTTTATTACTTTTATAATTAAGTAATAAAAATAAAAGATTTAGCTATATAAATAATATTACTACTTTTATTATAAAAACCTCGCTAGTGTTTATTATTTAGCGCTTTTAAAAAAAAATTAACTTTTTCTTTAACTAAAGCAATATTAATAAAATTAACTTTAACTTAGCTAAAGCAGAATTAATTTTTTTTTATTAAAAAAAAAAGCAGGTGTAGGATTTTTTAACTATACTATTAAAAAATATCTTTATTATATTATAAAATATTATTTAATAGCTAAAGGTATTTTTAAATAATAAGCTAATTTTTAAAAAATATATTAAAGTTTAATTATTAAAAGCCTTATAAGTAATAAACTTCTTTTATAGCTTAAATAAAATAAAAAAAAATTACTTTTAAATACTATTACTTAAGCTATAAAAGTAATAATATTATTTACCTCTTTTTTTAAAATAAAAGCCTAGTATACTAGCTTAATAAAGTTAAGCTTAATAATAAAGAAATATAAAATAATATAAGCCAGTAATAAAGGTTTTTTAAAAAAAATTAACGCTAGCTTAAAAACTACAGCTTATATAATACTCTTAGCTTAAAAAATAACAGTAATTTTAATCTTTTATAAAAAATTTAATATATTATTTACTAAAGTTTTATTAAATTAAATATACTTATATTAAATAATATAAATTATTAACCTTAATTTAAAATATTTAATTATAAAAAAAACTAAAGTTAAAAGCTAATATTAATTTTAGCTATAAACTTTTATAAACCTTGCCCTTAAATATAAAAAACCGCTTATTCTACTATACTAAAAGAGTTATATATTAATTAAACTAAACCTTTTTTTTAAAAAAAAAAATAAAGCTGCTAAATTATATATTAAATACTATACTTAAATATTTAATAATAAAATTATCTTATACTTTAACAGGTCTTAGCTTAAAGATAATATAAGTTAAAAAGCTATTATATACTTTAAATTTATTTATAAAACTTTTTTAAAGTTCTTAAATTAAGTTAAGGTCTTTAATATTAAAATTACTAGTATATTTACAGCAGTATAAATTACTATAAAATTCTTTAAAATATAACCCACTTCTATAGTTATATACTATTTCTTAAATAATTAAGCAGTTATAATCAGCTTATTAAAAATAACCTTTAATTACTTATAAAATAAATTTCTTACTTTTAAAGCTTTTATAAAAAAAACTATTAAAAAAGAATATTAAACTTTTATATTTTAAATTTTTAAATATAAAAATATTAAAAAAAATAAAATAGCAGATGCTTTTATAAAAAAAAACTTTAAGCTTTTTTTTTATTTAATTAAGTTAACTTTTATATATCTGCTTTAAAAAAATAAATATTAAAAGCTTAATATTATAAAAATATAATAGTAAAATAATGCCTTAAATAGCTATAACAGCTAAAAGCTTTTATAATTAAATAACCTTAAAAAACTTAAACTCCCCTGCCTAATATTATATTAACTATTAATAAAAAAATTAAGCTATAAAAACTTTTAAATCTATTATAACCGCTTTTATTACAATACCTCCTTATATTACTGCTGCAGATAGCTTAAAAATCTAAAATATATCTTTAACTATAAAAAAACTTATAACTTTTTATTAAAAAAAACTTTAAAAGTAGGTAATATATAGGCCTATTACCTAAGCTTTAATAATTATACTATTTTTAAAAAGTTCTTTAAAAATATACTTTTATATAAAAAGCTTAACTTAATAGCCCCAGCCCCGGCCTTAACTATAACCCTTTTAAAAAATACTTTTAAAAACTTACTTATTCTAGAACTCTTAAAGCTAAAACCACCTATCTACTAGAAAAGCCCGGCAACTAACCTTCTAACCCTTAAAAAAACCCAGGGACTAAGTATAGGTAATAGGCTTTAAAAAGCCCTGAAAAAGGCCTATAAAAATAGGTGCTATAGGGCATTTTTCAACCTATCTT
>JAJKFY010000061.1:0-42658 GCA_021066465.1 Trichoderma asperelloides
CCCCCCCCCCCCCCCACCCCCCCCCCCCCCCCCCCCCCCCCCCCCCCCCCCCCCCCCCCCCCCCCCCCCCCCCCCCCGGTTGGGGTCCTGCGTATTGTGACTCATGAGATGAAATCTCAGACCAATCTCATGCTCTATCTTATGGGCTCCTCAAGTCTGTGAGCCGGTCATAACTTGCTGTATCAAGGTCTCCGTACTTGACTAATTTGCTGTGATCAGTGCACAGTCAAAACTACACGCATAATGCATCATACTCTCACTACCCCCAATAATTATACCAGGTGTCTTCTTTTCCATATATCTATAACGTAACTACCCATACATCATCAAGAATGAATAGAGGAGCTGATATTCGCTTCCAATGGTGACAATCGCCATGTTCCAGGGTAGGGCTCACGATGCGCATTTGTGTAAGCTAACTAAGGGCCCGCTGAGACAGAGACCTATGCGAGCCAGTCGTTAAAATTATTAAATAACCAAATTTTTTCCGCTTGTAAAAAGACTAGAAATAGAGTGTCGAGTTTACCGAGATATAAGCGCATCACTGCTGCTTAGAATTGCGTGTTAGGTGTCTGTATGCATTTTGTATGTTCACATGCTCGTAGAACCTTGAGTGACGCTTAATCGCTGCTATCGATAACGGTGGGTCTCACGCGATACCGGGTTGAGTGTCGAGCCTCAAAAGCTCCAGCTCGCGTGGTTCAGCTACCAACTTTTGCGACAGCTACGGTCAAAGGCCACCCACGAGGGAGGGTTCACGAAATACGGTTGGCCATGTCGTCAATTTACAACCTCGAGCCACAGCCTACGGGCTCGGCGATTCTGCACACAACCTTGGGAGAAATCCATGTCGAGCTCTTCGCCAAGCAGACGCCACTGACGTGCCGCAACTTTCTTCAGCACTGTCTTGACGGCTACTATGATGGCACAATCTTCCACCGACTCGTTCCCAACTTCATCGTGCAGGGTGGTGACCCTACAGGAACCGGAAATGGTGGCGAATCAATCTACGACGGAGGCGCCTTTGGCGGCGACCTGGATCCTTGGCCTATGGACCAGAGACATGGACAGAACGCAGGATCCAATGGCATCAACTTTAAAGACGAATTTCACTCCCGACTAAAGATCAACCGACGTGGCATACTAGCCATGGCCAACGAAGGAAAACCAGACACGAACGGAAGTCAATTCTTCTTTACGCTAGACAAGGCAGAGGAGCTGAACGGCAAGAACACAATGTTTGGTAGAGTTGCTGGAGACACAATTTACAACCTGGCAAAGATTGGTGAATCAGAAGTGGACGAAACGACCGAACGACCGCTATATCCAGTAAAGATTGAGCGTGTGGAAATCCTGGTCAACCCCTTTAGTGATATGACAAAGCGATCGAGGGTGGCACAAATACAGGAAAAACCAAAAGCAGAGAAAGAAAAGAAGAAGAAAAGGAAGGGTGGAAAGCAGCTGCTCAGCTTTGGAGATGAAGAGGGCGATGAGGACGTGCCTGTGTTTAAGAAGGCCAAGTTTGACTCAAGAATAGTCATGGCAGAGGAAGAAGAGACTCCTACTCCACGAGAAAAGAGCTCAAAATCAAAGCATTCTCAACCAAAGGCTGCGGATAGGCAAGCGAGTGAGATTCGGGCTGCCCATGATAAGCCAGACGGACCGGCTGCTGGGAACAAGGGCGATGAAGAAATGGAAGAGGAGAGGCCAAGGCATATTCATCTGCCCAAGAGACACAAGGAACCGTCGCCTGAATCATCACCCGAGCCGGAGCCGCCCAAGGAAAAGAGCGCATTAGAAAGAGCCAATGAAGAGCTAGCGGCTCTTAAGGCATCAATGAGGAGGACGGTCCATTCCGAGCAACCAGTCAAAGAAAAGAAAAAATCAGCGTTAGAAACAATGATACCAGAAACATCCATTCGAGGAAGAAAAAGAAGGCCTGGTGGTAACAATACAACAGCAAGCGAAGAACAAACATCTCTTCGCCTACTGAAAGCTTTCCAAGCGAAGCTTGACAAGGCTCCACCGTCAAAAGAGATAGCTACAGAAGCTCCCGTCAATAACGAGGGGGATGAAGCAGAGAAGCCCTTACCGGATGAGGAAGCAGAATTGTGTGATTTGCACTTTATTGCAAACTGCCAAAGCTGTACGTCATGGGACAAACAAGAAAAGGAGGATAGTGACGACGAAGGCTGGATGTCACATGCACTTTCGTTTGCGGCAGATAAGCTAGGCAAAGACCTCAGCAACCGTAGGAAGGCTGAAGAGGAGCTGGTCGTCATTGATCCACGGGAGAAGGCTCGGACATTGAAGGAAGAGAAACGGGCTGAGCGAGAGGCTCGAGCTGGTGGATCTGGGAGGGCGTGGGATCAAGCAAAGAATGCTCAAATGGCACGTGCTGCTTCGTTGGCCGGTAGAGGAGCTAAATGAAGTTTGGATTGTCTTTGGCGCTCATTTAATGTAATGTCTCTTCACATCGATATCTGGTATTATGGCGCAGCGTATGGGATACTTTGAGCTGGGCAGTGCTTTGGCTATTACTATTATTGCTATTATTGCTATTACCTTTGTAATTTTCTGTATATAAGTGTATGAGAGAAATATAGCGGCAAGCTCATCCTTGATTGATCGTAAGTTATGCTGAATCTGCATCAAGATATTGGGTATACTCAATTGCAGCAAATGAAGCCAAGAGCCACCACTCTTCAGCTCTGTGATACTAAGCAGAAACTACCCCACGCCATCTTCGCTGGCTCTACATACCATTTGCTTCAAGATTGCCTCAAATTCAGAAACGACTTTGTCAAAAATCGAAAGTAATTAGAATTGAGGTTTCTCATCAAGTTTAGCAAGCCCGGATCTTCAACAAAGTCTTCGTGGCGCAGTTGGCTAGCGCGTCAGTCTCATATTGACATCGATATGATCCAAACATCAGTTTGGGCCATCTGAAGGTCGTGAGTTCGAGCCTCACCGAGGACATTGTTTTTTGCTTTTTTGTCAGTCCCAATGGACTCGTCGTACATCTCGTTTATTTGCTACTTTTTTGTAATGATAGCTGGATGAATTGGGCATAACAGAGAGCCGTAAACACCTTGCAAGAGCTATATATCTCTGGCAAATCCATGACTGCATGGCCCATAAATTTAAAACGAGCCATTCTGATATCTCATGATTTTATAACGAGCAGAACGGTCTGGACTAGATGATATGAGTACGAAAAGACCACTTTGGGCAATGATTTTCGTTTCTTTATTGTGGACTTTACTGCATGCAACATGTAAGCTTTCATCTTTTGGCTAATATCCCTGTCTGAGCGTAGATTATGATAGATTCTGGCAGTTGGCAGTAATTCTAAAGCAGGAAGCTAAGCCATGTTTGTGAGCTATTTATAATGGATGTTAATCTCCTGCTCGAAAAGCTCCGGCCGTTCCTCCGCAATTTTCCATTTTCAGATTGGACACTGGACAAAGTTCGTTGTTTGTTCCGTCGAACGACCCTTTTTTTTTTTTGGCGACTAGCCCGGACAAGGCGGCTTATCATCACGTGTTTGAAGCTTTATTTTGCTGAACAGCCTTTATCATCTCGCGTCCTGATTGGTCGATCTGGCTAGATACCGCGATGACATCCTTAGACCGCTGACCGAAGCCCACTTGCGAAAGTACTTTGTAATTGTGAAATCAAGCATTTTCTCAACCTCGCACGACATTCTGCCATCGAGCTGAGCTGCAATTTCGGCCAGCCTAACAAACGAACCGCCTGCTGCGAGCCTGCGCACGCCCTATCATCGCTCCCCCGCGCCCGGAGCAAGGCTTCGCTGCAGCTGAACAGAATTTTCCCTCTTTTGATTGCGGTAGACGCAGAGCCCAGCTGAATCCGCCCAACGAGCGTCGCGCCGGCAAAATTCAGAGAGCTCAGATTGCCCTGTCCGCAGAATCCCAACGGCGAGACAAAGGCACCGTCAAAGAAAAGGTACTTTTGGTTTTTTTGCTCTCCAGGCTGCAACTGGTTGCCTAATTATCTCGCCAGCCGCGCGTGCCACGCTTGCATCGTTTTCATATACGCCCAGCTCATTGCTGCGGCTAGCGAATCTCAGCCTTCTCGCAACTGGCTTATCGATCTCGATTTTGAATAATCAGCCAAGAAAGTCGACGTGTTCTCTCCCCGGGCCGAGACCAGGCGCTAATCTCCCAGGCGCGCCCATTCCCAGTCAGCTCACTGTTTCTGGATGCAGCAGTGTACTGGTCTGCTTCTCAGGATACTGCAGGCTGCTTACCTTGCCTTTGGGCTGCGGGCTCAGCACTGTTCCAGGCATCATCCATCAGCTTCCGATATCGCGACTGGACTTTTTTTCATTCGATAAGAGATTCCGTCACTCCATCGTATCTTCTCTCTCAATTCCTTGCTTGAATAGCTCAGCGACCGGCTACTAGTCGTATATCCTTATCCATGTCTGCATCAAATTCCAGGAAGCGAGCAGCCCCCGGTGCGGCGCCAGTCGTACCAATCCAGCGGAATGTGCCGCAATCACATACAGCCGACCACAACACTGGAGCGAACCCTATGATGCAATGGAACGCCGCTGGCGGTGCTCCCGAACCGACCGATTACTTTAGTGCTGCCGCAGCACACCGCGAGGACCCATATGGGCTTGCGCAAGCACAGCAGACGTATCCCCCGTCCGTAAATGCGCCATCCAACTCACTTGCACGGCGACAAATGAACCGCGCTCTTGTTCCCACGAATCTTAGAGCTTCCTATGACCCTTCTTCGGACCAGTGGGCCGCCTTTGGCGATGACAGCCTCCTCGTCCCGCAGAACGCGACGGAGGGTAGAGTTGAGCAGGATAATGTAGAAGTTTTGGAAGAAATGGCCCAGAAGGCGAAGCGAGAAGCCCAGGCCAAAAGGAAGCAAATTCCGCCATTCGTTCAAAAACTGAGCAGGTAAGTTTTTACAACGAAAACTCTTAGCAGCAACATCACAAACTAAATTTTAAATTAGCTTTCTCGAGGAACGAAAGAACGAAGATTTGATTCGCTGGTCGGAAAAGGGCGATTCTTTCATTGTACTTGACGAAGATGAGTTTGCCAAGACACTCATCCCCGAGTTGTTCAAGCACAACAATTATGCGTCTTTTGTACGGCAGCTCAACATGTATGGCTTCCACAAGTGCGTAGGGCTGTCAGACAACTCTATGAGAGCGAGTGAGCGCAAAAACAAGAGCCCAAGCGAGTACTCGAATCCATACTTCCGACGAGGGCACCCGAATCTTCTATGGCTCATTAATAAGCCGAAGAGCGGTGGCAAATCCAAAAAGGGGAACAAGGGCCAGGACGGCGACGGAGACAGTGAAGAAGACGTTATCCACGAAGATATATTGGCTCACCAGGGTATTCCGTCCACCAACAACACGGGTCGATCTCTACCCGCTGCTGGGACTGAAGCTAATCAGCCCCTCCCGAAAAAGGAAATGTCATTGATCAAGGAGGAGCTACAGAAAGTGCGAGAGCAGCAAAAACTGATTCTCGGAGCCATCAACCGCCTACAGCGAAATAACAACGACTTATACAACCAGGCGATTATGTTTCAGACCCAGCATGACCGACATCAGAACTCGATTAATGCTATTCTTAATTTCCTAGCCAACGTCTTCAGAAAAACGCTGGAGGATCAGGGTAACTCCCAGAATGTCGGTGATATCATCTCAAGCATGCTTGCCAGTCAAGGCCAACAGCCAACCCACCAGGGCAGTGTTGTCGATTTGGGCGATTTCTTTCAGGCTCACCAACCCAGCGCTGCCAGCTCAATAGGCGTTCCTACACCTAGAAAATCCCAGAAACTACTTCCAGGAATTCCCGACGTCAGCCATCCAGCAGCTCAGCCGAGCAGGTCGCCGTCGGCCAGCAGCACACCGTATCACCCTCTAGGGGTTCATCCTGAAATGGGGCATGTTACTGAGCTTCTCGATACATCACCATCAGATACGACACCGACTCTCAGGCAAGAACTCGAGGCCAACCCTCATGAGCGGATGATGAAGATAATAAACGACCATAATGCAAACAACCCTCTTGATTTACCAGACGCAACCGATCTTGTCAATAATGCTCCGAATACCTTGAGCAACGACCAGAGGAGCAAACTAGTCAACCTAATGGCAGCACGATCGACATCTTCCGCAGTGCCAAACATACCTGCTGTGTCTGATCCTTTACCTAAAAGGCCTGCCCCCCCTACCTCCGCAGCCCCCCCTCCTCCAGCGCAAGACAATAGCCCTGTAGCGCCATCGCTCTCACCGATCATGCGGTCACCGACTATGCCGGCGCCCTCCCTGCAACATATTAGCACGAACCAGAATGAACTCGAACAACTCAAACGGCTACAGAGTGAACAGGATGCAAAGATTCACGAACTAAGCGGCATTTTGGGGCCATTAAGTCCAAATGGACACATTCCCGGCATAGATGACGGAAATGAAGCCTATTTTGATGCTCCCCCTGTCGATTTGGACCAGTTTTTTGATAGCAATGCCTTCCTAAACGATGCTCACTTTGGAGACGGAAATGATTTCAACTTCAACCTCGATGCAGATGGACTTCACAACGGACTTGATGCATCAAATCATAAGTTTGATACTCCAAGTCCTGCGGGGACCGAGGAGATTCATCGAGACGACCTTGGTTTGAACGGTAGTCCTAATCACGAGAGTAAGAGACGGCGCATGGGTTGATGTTTTTCAGATGGTATTGCCCATTGGACTGAACTTTTTGCCACTCTACGCGATATGGAGGACCCTGGTGGACCGATGAGGTTGGCGCAAATATTCCATGCGACGTGGCTCAAACTGTTTTATAAGATGCCACAAAAATAATAAAAACCAACAAAGAAATTGGCGACGAAATAGAGGCGAACCCGCGACAGGGCGAATTGAAGATGCAAAGCGATCAGCTAGAGCGATATCAAAGGATTAGCTTGTCTATATGAGGAGTAGCTCTTTTACATTGAACACATACAAAACAAAGACTTCACTTTACGCTACTATAGCAAAAAACATAGTGTAGCATATCATTTGGCTTCATTCGATACGGGAGGAAGGAATTGGTAAAGGCGTTTCGACCATGGCTTTCTTTTTTTTCCTGGCCAGCAGTGGCAGTATATAACGCACAGGGGTTTACTATAAATAGACATTGTACGGAGGTTGGAAGCATACCTTTCGAAACAAAGCCCAAAGCAGAACAGAAACCACAATTATTTTTTTTTTTTCATTAATTCTTTCTCCAAACGGTAGCTATTGTTCAAAAATGCAGCTGAGCTGTTCAATGAATTTTGGCTTGAACATATGACATGAGTAAATGAATAGATGTGATTTGCTATTGTGAGGAAATTAGAAACTACAGAGAGAGTATGCCAGGCCTGTTCGGGAGAAATCCAAGTATGTCTCTGGCCGTTCTAGCTTTGTGTCACTTGTTTCTTTGTTTGCCGTTGATGTTGCTAATTACTGGCGACTCTATATAGATGTAATTACTCGGCGGAAGTTTTGTTACTTGACTATCCTCCAATAAATACCAAAACAGCTGAACAATTCTAAGCTTTAATGATGGGATTGGGAAACTTGTGCTGTATTTGCAGCTCTTCAGATTCGGTTGCTGATGCAGCTCAAGCAGCCTCCGAAACTGCGCCGACTCTTAGAATATGCTTGGCGGTTAAGATCCAAGGGAATACGGAAACTCGATGGGAGTGTCAAGAGTACCAGATCAGGTTTCGAGATACGCTTATGTGGCGACATGCGGTCGATCATCTCCCTGATACGCCGCTCGTACCAGATTTGGGCTCTTCTGGTCAAGGAGACGAGGTTAACAACAATACAGAATTTGATATGACTGCAGCAGTTTCTGATGGAGAAAATACGGCTGAAACAGAGTGTGATGGAGAAGCAGATGTAAGGCCTGGCGACGGCGAGACTTTGAATCTCAAGAGCCACTGGTCGCTTTCAACTACGCACTCAAATTCGTCTTTGGAAACGATTCGCGCTTCTGGAAAAAGCTGTTCTAGAAAGGATGCCTCGACTAAGACACCTTCGCCGTCTAACTCTGTGCAAACGGTGCGTCATTGCACTAAACAAACAGACTCTGCTAAGCAGTCACAACAGCTTCTCACGTATAATCAGTCCCAAGAGCAGTCTTCGTCGGACAGTGATGCTGAGGATATTGAAGAAGAGATACGACGCAACCGAGAAGATGCCCTCCAGCGGCTTGAAGGAAAGCAAGATGGGAAGCCCAGAGAAAAGCACGAGAGTAAGATCATGGATAGACTGAAGTGGGCATTTGGATTCAAATCCAGGTGTGGAAAGTCTCAGCCACAATTCGACACGCCCGAATATCAAGGATGGGCCAAGCTAAGCATGCTTATTGCCAGCGGATTGAGTGCAGAAGCAAGAGGGCTATTTCCCCCGTTAACGGAAGAGCAAGAGGCTGTTCTGTTGCCCGTAGAGCAAAAGGGAAGCTCGCTCGAAGTAAAGATGAAACATCCAGGAAAGGCCGCCGTTCTATGTGACGTGAAAGCGGCTATGAACCAGATCGAAGCACGGAAATGGAAGGATTTCGTCGTCTTCGTCAGGTATGTAGATACACCTCAGGAGCAGAGGGAGTGGCGTACAATGGGGGAGCCGCGGGTGCTTGATTGGGCACCATCTGTTGTTTAAGAAGCGATTCACACCTATGCCTAGACAGTGAATCTTGGAGAGATGACTGATGGAGAAAGAGAGAGTTGGAACAGTAGATGTGAAGTATAGAGAGAGGAATTATGATGAAAATGGAATATAGCGTTGGATTTAAAGAGAGTCTAAGCGAAGTAGGACTTTATTGCATTTTATGAGTTTATTTTGAAGCCAGAGTATTTATTTTAATTAATCACTTAGTAATTTTGTAATAACAAAACATATTCCCCGAACAGCAATACAATTTCAATATAGTTGAAGTCCAAACAGAGTTGTGAGTATAGAGCTCGATTACCTAATCGAGTTAGCTACCACTTAAGCTAGCAAATAGCACCACGCAGCAACGCTCACGAAATATTGCACGTCCATCAACCACATCTCACCAGCCACAATGTCCGTCACGCTTCACACGTCGCTGGGCGACATCAAGATCGAGGTCTTTTGCGAGAGCGTCCCCAAGACATCAGAGGTACAAGCTCCCTTCACCGCATTTCCCACGCAATCGCATGGTTTCCAGCTGCTAACACCCCATGCCTCACACCAGAACTTTCTGGCTCTTTGCGCCTCCGGCTACTACGACCAGTCGCCCTTCCACCGCCTGATCCCAAAGTTCATGGTGCAGACCGGAGCGCCCGCCAACCCAACGGCCGAAAACCCAAAGGGCGGCCAGTCGATCTGGGGCGCCCCTTTCGAAGACGAGATCCGGCCCGCGCTGAGACACGGCGGCCGGGGCTTCGTCTCCATGGCCAACAAGGGCCCCGGCACCAACGGCTCGCAATTCTTCATCACGTTTGACAAGGCGCCCCATCTCGATGGCTTGAACACCGTGTTTGGCAAGGTGATTGGCGACGAGGGCTTGGTGACGCTGGCTAAGATGGAGGCCGTGGAGGTGGACAAGAAGAGCCGCCCGAAGGAGCCTTTTTGGATCGAAAAGGTGACTATACACGCAAACCCGTTGGCTGAATAGAGAGTCACTGCGAATCCCAAGTTTTTATCACAAGGGATGGAAAGTAAAAACATGACGAAGCAGGCCCGTAGTCGAGATTGACTGTTTCAAAAACAGTGAGTCTGGCTGCAGAGGTCCTGTCTCTAGCAGCAAAATGTAACGACGGCCGAGGCCTTGCGAAATGAGCCTATACTATTTCTATGGCATTGGCAAAGCCGAGGAGTCGAGCATTCTTGTAAAGGCTACGACTCCATTTGCCGTCGGGGATACGGAGGGTGAACTCTGGCATATTGCTATGGACTCTCGGAATTGACAAAGTGGCACGTCAGAGAATGTCAGAAGTAGGGAGGAAAGATGCGAGATTCAGCGCAGATTAGCAGACTTTTATCTGGGCACATTCCTCTGGGCATTATCAACATCACACACACTCGGTAAACGAATCCAGAATCACGGTCCATCGCGTATTATTCTCAAATCTTTGTGCGTTAGACCAAATTGGATATGAGGTGGAAAGCGACCGTTGCTCTTATTTTGTTGAATATGAGGGAAATCATGAAGCACTCACAATAACACTCGTGTTTTGGAAAGCTGCCAGCCGGCACCACAGCCGATCCCATGACCAAAATGAATATTCATGCAAACAGAGCTTTATTTAATAAGTCTTTAAGGGTATTGCTACGCAGACCATCTATTTTCAATATTTGAATGGTATTCAATTTGCTTGTATGAGATAGTACTGTCTGTAACACAATGCAGAGTGATGTTTCTCTGGCGGCTCAGCCATGCCTAGATGCGTTGGTGTAATGTATCATCTTCGTCTTGCCAGACTCGGAGATTGCGACAATCCCAATGATAACTCTACCTCATGTTCCAGTTATAAGCATAGAGCTAATCGCAACCAACTCAGACCTCCATCTTCTGAATTGGCGTCTTCCATTCCTAAATCTTCCCCATCTTCAGCCAAGTGTACCCCAGCTTTGGCCCCGGCAATGTCCATCATATTGACACCATCGCGGAGCAAGCCTTCCCACCCATAGATGTTCCATCTTGCAGGAAACTCTGTGATTTTCCGAGACTCGACCGTAGTATCCCTGAGTATTTGAATTCTCTGACGTCGCTTCCTCTCCGAGCCGCTACTGCTAAACAAGAGTTCATAAGAGTTCGGCTATGGCAAGGTGGTAAAGCTCTAAATGATTCGAGAAATTGACGTAAATCTGTCCGACCAGGCTTTGGGCTATGGCTAGCGATAGGTATAACGCCTATGGCTCGTACCCTATAAGTTATAAAATTTCCCTTCTGGTTCCGTATTGCCAACATCAGCATTTTCATAAAAATCTTTCCCTATGCTTTCGTACCTCTTTTTAGGACGAATTTGGCGAACAGTTCTCGGTATAAGAGCGGTATGGGCTCTGTCACGTAACCCCACTGCACTACTAGTCCTTTCTCCCTCCTCTCCTGGAGGGAACTCTGCAATCCTTTCTTCCAGAAGGCGCTTTTACTCGCTGTATCCTGTGATAATCAGGATACGTTCCCATTGGTATGAGTTGATGATGTTTGTTCCTGTTTTCTTGCCTTTTCCTTTGCCTACCACCTTGTCAAGGGTTCGGCCTTGTAGGATTTGGCTGAATACAGTGGTGTCGTTGCAGCCAGTCTTGCGACAAGTTCCATGATATAACGTGCGTTGGTGTTGTTTATGTATAGTACGTTTTACGACCTTTCCGAGCCGTCGCTGATGTTAATGAAGAATATTGTTTGTTGCTGGCGAAACTTTTTGCGAATGACTTTCATTGCATTCTCTCTGATGCTAGTCGAACATAGATGTCGAGAGACCGTATTTGCCATCGACTGTCTTCATGCCAAAGGAAAAGGCAACAAGACAAGCTTGGCCCTCTCCGACTTTTTCTCGTGCTTTGGTTTGAAAAGATTGAAGATAGAAGATGATGGATTTCAATAGACGGAGTATTCTCCTAGTCGACATCACACCAGCTGTGATAGGTTGGTAAAGTATTATCATGTGTGATTTTATATGTGAATGAAAAGGCAAGGTTTGTGATCTTCCGAGGAGTGACAAGAATAGTATAATGAATATTGAGAACTTCTATGGGCGCAGCGATCATATGCTTGAGGTCAGCCAATGATCTCTCACCAACGCCTTTATTGGAGTGATGCGGCGGATGGAACAACACCAAGCCACAGGACAGTCGTATTGTCTGGTAACAAAAGTAATATGAGAAACATGTATCAATCGGTCGTTGTTTCTGTCTCTAATTACTGCATCGTTATAGGGCGATGCCTCCACCTCAGAAGCCTGAAATCGTCACAGTGTATGGTGAAGCATTAAGGGCGGTGAAGAAAACAAATTGAGGAAAGGGAGAAAAAATAAATTCGAGGGAGAGATGGGAATCATGGCTTTTTAGAGACGATAGGCTCATCGGCAACGTGCAGAGAAGAGGAGGTGAATGCTGCCCCTGCCGTATCACAAACATGCCTATCAGGGTGTCTTCACCGCGCCACTGCAGTGAGATTCAGCAACAAGTTGGATAAAATGGAAACAGGTGAAAAAATACGGCTACACAGATGAGTTTTCGTTAGAGCAGAATAAATCATGGCGATATAAAAACGAATTGCAGGTTTAATCCGGATCGTGTCCCGCCACAAATCTTCAAATGAAGCTGGAGGGCTAATTCCACCTCGAATCAGCTATACTGCGGTTTTGTCACGTTGCACATGGAGTTAGCGCAAGGCACGCTGACACGGTGATTGTCGCCGAGTCCTCATCACAAAGCTTAGGTATGTAGTCAATGAGGGTGTCAGGTTTGCGAACCATCGTTGCGCATCAAGAAAGAAAAAGAAAAAAAAAAAAAAAAAAAAAAAAAAAAATCACCGCGTGGGAGCGATTCATTCAATGAATATTCAGAGCAGAGCCGCAACGTCAAAACAAAAGTCGCCCGTCATGGCCCAAAGCTCCGGAAGTGGCTGTCGAAGCTCAGCCCAGGCTAAGCCGCAACGGGCACCAGATGGACGCTACAGTCAGGGCCCGCCCCAGAACATGTACCTCCTTGTCACTCCACCACCATATTCGCGTGGAGGGGTTACATTGCGAGATGTGACCCAAATCCCGCGGTGTTGGAGATGCCTGGAAACGGAACAAGAGAAAAGGGAAAAAGGGGGAACAAGGCGAGAGGCAATAAGAAGACGGTGATGAGCTGATGACGGTCAAGCAGAATAGTAATACTTAATAATGGCCTGGAGCAGGGATTTTGACGTCTTACGCGCGCTACCTGGTGCTGGTGCCTTGCATTTGGCTCGTCTTGGGGTCTAAATGAATACGTTGGAGGATCCAGCAAGGCTGACTTGGCCGTCTATTCTGACAGCACGGCAGAATTGCAGGGCCATGCGCGCCGGCGTGCTACAGGATTGCCGCGACAATGCCTGGATTGAAGCGCTTAGGGTTGCCAATCCGCTCTGTAGTCAGAACACTAGTATCTGATGCCCGGCTGTGGGGGTTGGAAATCAGGTTCTTTGTCTCGCCACACAGAATCCAGCGCGTCTAAGGCGTCTCTGGCCGTTTGCCGTTATGGAGCTGGTTGGGAAAACGCCTTGGAACCCCCTGTCGCTGCGGTAAGAACTGGCGGCGGAGCAGGGGACCAGGTCTCAGGACGGTGGATGGTGACGCGGTCCAGCAAATGACCAGCGTTGATATTGCCTCTACATACAGATCTTACCGCTACAGGGCCATGCCATGCCCATGACCTCGTTCAAGAGATGATGCGAATAAGCCGGATATGCGCGCGAACTGGAACTGCTGTAGTAAATGGGCACACGAAGCGCGCGCATCATCATTGCCTGTTTTTGGGCAGTGCGGACAGTACTTTTGTCTACAAAGATGCAATAGTGCTAGTAAATAAGATTAAAACAAACCTTGGCACAAATTAAACAGCAACAGAGGAAGGCAGAAATATGGAGCCTTGATGCCTGTATGAACGCGGGAATGTAGGTATTTCATGCTATATATTACTACATACTGGTAATAGATAGATGCGCGCCCTTCTAAATATATCCAAGAAGAAAAGAGCTCGGGTCTGGTGCTTGTAGAGGCAACACGGCACTATTTGAAATCTTACACTGACTGACGTGACGCGCAGCCACAGCAACTGCGGGCTCTGCCCTGAATACGGCGTTAATCGCGGGGTACTTTGCTGGCCTGGAATGTCTCATATGGAGCCTCACAGAGTCGGTACGAGCGCCACTACAGTGTGTCTACACTCCGTTGAATGCCTGTGTGCAGTAATTGATGTAATGGATCCCTAACTGTTGCGTACCTCAGGCACAGAGTGCTCTTTCATATTAGCTGCCAACATGAGGTATTCGCAACCGCATGGCCCGCAACCCCAAATCGCAATCCTTCTTCGCCTTTGCCGAGCTGGAATCATCACGTCGCACAGCCGCTTCGTTTCCCCTCGGCGACTGATTGCGAAAGACGGCGAGGTGAGGCGCTGACAGACAATTCACTGTATTTGCACGGTACAACGGCCATCGGCTGACCCGCAAGCGGACGCATCCATCAAATGGCTTGATTTCTGCTCTGCCAAGTCTGCGTTGCTCTGCTCTGCGCTGCTCTCTCTCTCTTGCAACAGGTCCCTGTGGGGTGCTGTGATTGGACATAATTCGCACCGTCGGCACCAGTAAGCTCAGGCAAGCTTCGTAAGAGGCGCAGGCCGTCATCTCAACCGGGTCCGGCGCAAAACCCCCCGCTGCGCTGCCTGTGCTGTGAGCAATCTCACCAACCTGCCTCAGTCGTTGGCCGGGGCTCCAATACGGGCAATCGGTTCAACTCCATCGCACCAAGCTCAATCACCTCGACTGGATTTTGCTTCCTCAGTGCTGCAGTAGCAGGTGCTCTGTCGACGCAGCCCTGTTGCTTCCAATACCACACAATACTCTTTACTTGCGGCGCTCACTACTCGCAGACACAAGGACAGCACGCCATACGTAATACACGCCAGCCCGACCTTTTTTTTCACAGGCGGTCAATATTACGGTGCATCCATCGCAAATCTTTCAGCGACGCTGAGCTCTCAACCTCAGCCGCCCTGCCCGCTACAACAGGCGCAGAGCCGCTGCAGCTGCTCCACTGAAGCTAATGCAACTGGGCTCCCCCGGGCCACCGATTTCAGCTGTTGACGAGGGTCGCCATTGCTTGGAACGCCTTACCTAAACCACACCCACTCGCTGCTTCTGCCCTGTGCTCTCCAGGCTGCGTCAAAACCTCCGCCGTCCAGCCAGCCCGTCGCCTTCCTTTGCGCAAACATCGACACAATCCAGCGCCGGCGCGCCGAGGCTGACGCCATCTTGAACTCGATTGCTGAGCCCTTGCTGAAGAACCACTCGGTCGAGGCGATCCGATCCCGCTGGCTCGAGCCCTGTGAACCAGAAAATCCACCCGGCCGCGGCCTGCCAACCCCACCTTCGCATCGACCCGCCGAGCGCCTGTTCTTGTGTGTGCGTGCGTGCGTGTGTGTCTTGTGCGGAAATAGGGTATCGTGACGGCGACTCACCGAGCAGCTTATGCCTGCTGGTCATCTGCTGGCGACCCGGCCTTGGGGGAACCAAAGATAGCGAATCCCACGTCTCCGAGAGCGCACAGCACCAACACCGCGGCCTCGACCGTCTCCTGACCACAGCTGAACCTCCAGCTCTGCCGCTGACGCCTCCGCCGCCTTGAGCGCATTCGTAATCCCCGAGATAGCAGCAGCAACAACGACAGCAATATCAACAGCGGCAACAACTCACAGTTCCACCGCAGCGGCTGCGACGATAGCATGGCTACTACGCCAGCTAGCGTACGGGTCTCCGGCCCTCCAAACAGGAGCTTCCTGGTGGGATATCCGGGCATCTCTGCGACGCTGGTACGTTGACAACTACCTGCCCCCCTACCAATCCCCTTCCCTCTGGACCGAAAATGCGGTATCGATCAGAACGAGAGCGCGCATAAATCACTTGCACGTCAAGAGCTTGTGCTAACACGGACTTAACTTATAGCCGCGAATCGAGGGCAAGGTCGAGATTCGGCCGGGCCAGGGCTTCTCCATGCCTGTGCCGGTATCTCTGGTGCGAATATGCCTCCAGAAACGCGAAACCATACACCCCGATGCCGACAGTCTAACTAAGCGACATCTGGGTGCACCCCGAAAAGAGACAACAGACGTAGTTGGCAAGGAGGTGTTGCTGTTCAGATGCTCATCAGGCAAGGATGCCGAAAATGTTTACTCCATGGACCTGCCCTTTATTATCTTCATCCCCTTTGGCAGAGGCGGCGAGGAGACAAATCGAAGAATACCACCGGCATCCTTACAGCTACCCAGCAGAATCGCTGAAACGTACTATGAATTAGTCGTGACGGTGCAACAAGGCCACAGCAATCAATACAGATACAGCTTCCCGCTGCCCCTACTACGATACGATACACTGTCAACTTTTGGAATGTACAACAAACCCGAAACAAGGCAGATTACCAGCGACAACCTCGTTCACCTCGCAATCAACCTGCCACGCTGGAGCTACGGCCCCAACGACCCCATAACTGTATACATCAAAATCGCTCCCAACCTTGACTGGTGGAATAAGGCCAAGAAGGTGACCATAGACAAGATCACGCTAGGCATAGAAGAGGAGATTACCTTTAATCCAGAAGGAGACGAGCCGACGAAGAAGGTCAATAAGCTGGCGAAACAGGTCCAGGTAGTCAAGACGAAATTGCCAGAAGCAGGATACGCGACCAACATTGGCTTGGTATTCCCTGCGAAAGACCTGAGAGACTCTGAGGGCATTATCAAGAGGGGTAGGCCGGCGTTTCCCCAGTATGAGGTTGCCTCCTTCACCACATCATCAACACTATACAAGATTGAATTCTACCTCAGCATCAAGGTACAGCTAATTTATTTCCCCCTTTTTCCCAAACCAAAGATGGAACTGAGCTTTTTACTTACATGGACATGTGTGCAGGTGCAAGTAAGTGGTGCTAGAGACCTCCACATACGGCAACCAATCGTCATCTGCCCCCTCGATCAACAAGGCTGCAAGGAGGAGATGGACGCTATCGAAATCGCGGCTAGAGAAGCCTCACACGTCGATCCGAACAATCCCATGGTACCAGCTCGTTCCATCGTCCTGGCTAATGATCGAGATGCGTTGCGAGCCTTGGGCTTGTGTACAGTTGGAGGGCAGAAGAAACCTTTTATTGAGTGATGAACTTGATTCTACAAACGAATCAAACCTAGCCTGCTCAGCATGCTCAACGGTCACAGTAAAACGAAAACCGACAGAAAACGCCAGGCACTTTGCTCAGTATGAAGCGGATAACTCTTTGGCTACATCTGCGCCACGAAGAGCATTACATAACGTATACCTTACTGCACGCATTTGCTCACATTGAGCGCGTTACCAAAAAAAAAAAAGGCAGATAAGCGTTATATTCATTCATTCGGCTGGACTGCGAGATCATCACATTTTGACGCAAAACGATGTCCAGGAGACATTACTGGCCATGGAGGTTTTTTACATAGAATTACCATTGGCTAGCAACACATGGTACACCATATACCCATTTGAAAAAGGCGTTTTTGTTTTCTATTTTGGTTCACTGAGGGTGGAAAGTGGAGCTATTTCTCTATTTGACACAAAGATATAGTGCATGGCGTTTCAAGGCGATCTTGGACCGCTTCATAGTCCGAGAGGGAGATTATGGAAAGAGGGCTTCATTCTGGAAGAAGCCTGCATATTGGCTGGGGCAATAAGCGCAACTTTTCTTTTTGGCACGGGCAATGTGCCAGGATATATATGCTGGAATGGACCTAGGAGGGTGGCTTCTCTTGAAAACTGGAAGCTGGCCCACCTACATCTTTTTTTCTTCTTTTTCTTCTTTTTCTTCTTTTTCTTCTTTTCTTCTTATTTTCTCTCGCACTCTCTCACTCTCTCTTCTTTATGTATTCAACGATGACGAAGTTGACGAGATATTGCAATTTTAATACATGTACTGTAGTATATATTACTCTTGAGAGTTTGGAGGAAAATTTGGCTTAGATGTGTTGTACATTTGTTTTATTCGTTAGCGGAGGAGGAACGAGGATAATCTATCCCAACGATTACGATATAAAATGATGAAAATACTTTACAGTTAATGCGAGCGACGTGAGGATAAAAGTATTTGAACTTGAAAAACAAAAATAGCTCATATCAAAGCTGACATTGTCTGTATGTATGAGTGAAGCTATATTAAAAACAAAAACGAGAAAAAAAAACGATGCGAGCCGTAGGGATCGAACCTACGCGGGCGATGCCCATTGCGGATCAAGTATTTGTCGAAGGGGAACCCTGGACTACCTAAACACAACGCCTTAACCACTCGGCCAGACTCGCCATCACGTGTTAACGTTGGGGTAGGTAGTATACTTTTACTTTATCAAGGACCAGCATAAGCATGCGCAAGGAATTCCTCTATCCACCCCACCTTTAGTGAGATTTGGATTGCAACGAAGCGCAACATCGTCATCTTGGCCGAATTTTTCTTCCTTCTCTATATGGGGTTTTTCTTCTTTTTTACTAAAAAAGTATATTTATTTTTATATTTCTTTCCTTTTGAAGCAATAGTTGCCCACGTAAAGTGCTCTGATTTACTAAAGCTTCTTTTCCCCGCGCCCCGAGTATACAGAGAGCTGGAGTTGGGCAGAGTTTTGCTTGTGCTCTCGTGGGGCTGATTTCTGCGACATAGCTACCCGGCACTGAGCCTTGGCTTTTGTTCTTCTTCTTTTTTTTTCTTGGGTTGGATAGCAACTCTCGACACAATATGGCTTTCGACGACGATGACAGCCCGCTGGTAGCAGGGCCGGTGTCAGCGGATGGCGAAGGAAATGCGCCGACGGCGGAAGAGACTCTCGAGGACGATATGCCCGACTATAAGCTGTTTGCATCTGCATTTTCGAAAAAGGGCGTCTCGAGCCAGACGATCAGGAAGGGCGAGAAAGACTTTGAGGCACACGGGACACGATCTCAGGACGGCGCGCTGGAATCGAGTCGCAGAGCGCTGGAGGATGTCTTGAGCTACACGAGGATACATCGGGGCGATGCGTGGGCGAGAGGCTGGTGTTTCCCGGATTTCTGGCTGGATGAGGCGAACGAGGCGATAGATTACGAGGGGATGTGGTTGAAGGACCGAGTGGTGGCCATGGAACATGAAAAGGGAGGCTGGATGAAGGATATAGGAAGAGTGGCCTCTGGAAGTAAAGATCAGCTCGGCGTGGGGAGGTTATGGCTGCTTCCCGAGGAAGCCATCTACCTGGTTGAGAGAGGCACCGTGGATTTGTGGTGGCCCTATACGGACTTTGAGACCCTTCTGCCCAAGGGCAGCACTGCTGGAGGACAGTCTCGACCTGGCTTTGGCCCTGATGATTATGACGTTGGGTTGCCGCTGAGTCTTGAAGCCGCCTACTCACTCTTCATCGGCTACGAGGGCGAGCAAGGCAAGACAACGCTGCCCAAGTATCAAGTCTACGCCCATTTGAAGCGCGCAGGGTTTAACATCCTTCGTGCGCCGCTGGAGCAGCCAAGAACAGAATCCACAGAACCTTTGCAGACACTCTGGCAATGGCTCTTCTCCTTTGTCAAATGGGAATCAGGGCAGGATAGGATACAGCGGCAGCAGCCCTTCGGTCCACTCGTCGCCCCAGGACTTTACCGGGCTTATCGGCCTATATACCAGCAACTAGCTCTTCTTCCACGACACAAACCTCTCCCTGTGCCGCCAAACCCGTCCAAGCCAGAGGATCCATTCAGGGTACACTTTCATGTGTGGAAGCCTGGCGCGGGAGGCTTCTCCAAGAAAAATCCTCCACCCCCCGACTTTCGCATCGCGGTTGCCGACACGGCTGACTCATGTCTGCCCACGCTGGAGCAAATCGAAACGCTGCTCGAGTCTACGCCGTACGATCCTGCACCCGAAGCCTGGCGGGGGCAACCGGGGAAACTGTACCAACGGCTGAAACACGGCCACAGAAATGTAATCGTGGCCGTAGTGGATAGGGGATTAGTAAACTTTATGAGGTTTGGGGAGGGCGCGTTTGGAGAAGAGAAGCTGTTTGAACGATTTGACAATAGAGGCGCTGGGAGGGGAGGAAAGAAGGGCGGCCGCGGAGGGGCCCGCGGTCGAGGCAGAGGGAGAGGGCGTGGAAGAGGAGGACGATGATTAAACAATTTTACTACTAGTCGATTTTGTTAAAGGGGGGTTGGTTCATGGAAGGATTTTACAACAGGAGTTTCGCGAGTGTCAAGGTTTCCAATTCAATCTATGAGAGGCGGGTTTCAGGGAAGGGGGAACTATTACTGCCTAGATATACTATTTACGCTTTGCATACGAGGTTAACTGGTGTTTTGAGACCACTCAACTCTTTGGGCTCCGTGTCTGGGGTTGGGTGAGGTCGTCGGTTAAATTGGCAGTTTGTACCAAAGACCGACGGGGTTTTCTTCCTTACCCCTTGGTTGAATTACAAGTTATTGATGATAGCATAACCCTTTTTTTTTTTTTTCTTCTTTTTTTTCTTCTTCTCGGTATTCGGCGTACGTGATGCTGGTTCGAACGCAGCACTGTTTGTACATGCATTTCTCACGAGAGCATGACAGCAGACATGATAGTTCATGGCGTGTTTTTCCGGGTCGTTGCTGGAGTGGGGAGAGTTGACGATTGGCCATTTAGGACGATCCACGTTTTGGGTTTCTGTGATTTGAGACAAGAGAAACAAACAAGTAGGAAACATTGAAGCGGGGCTCTAGCACTAAGTAAGTGAAGCTTCTTCTGGTATCTTCAATTTGGGGCATGGATTTAGTTTGCGTAGTTATCTCGCGCGCAGTAAAAGACAAATACTACAAGTAATATATTGCGCTTTTGGTGTGGTTCTAAACGAGTCATTCGCAAATTTTCTAGGCGTCTCGCCGTTCTGGCTGTCCGCATACGGCAATTCATGTGAATAGGCGCAATGCTTATTACGGATACCAAGTCCGAACGTGCTGTTGGCTTTGCTCTCCAGATACTAGTTAGTATAAGGGAGATTTGAAAACTGGATCCAGCACTTTCCAAAACGGGGCATTATCCAATATTCACTATTCAAGGCGGCTTTCGCTGGTGGGCAGTCGATTTTCTTTCGCGCTAGTATCCAACACGACAACTGGGTAGTGCAAGGGTAGCTTCTTCTCGGGTCTACTATGTGCCTACTTACATATACATACATATTATATGGTATGGATGGCAAAGTTCCCTTGTCTTCTGACGTGATATCCACCCACCTTTATCGCCGAGAAGCACTAGGTTGTAAAGCAATGGATGCAAATAGCCATGTGTGAGTCGTGAATGTAAAATGACATGCTTGGGACAAGAGTTGACTATTCTCTCGTGTAATACTCGCTATCGCTCTCGCATGACGCATGACGAAAAAAATCCGCTCGAAGATCAACCTTGGAATCCCTGTAACTACCCAGAATTGGAAGCAGGGCCCTACTTTTGCACACGGAAGCTCTGGAACAAGAGCAGAATGGAAAAAGTAGAAGAATGCTAACAGTAATTAGTTAAAACGCTCCGTCTTTCGTGCCAATAATCTAGTAGATAGCGCCAAAGTAGTAGTATTCTTGTAGTATATCCAAAGCAACGAAGCCAATAACGAAGAGAGAAAATTACACCCACCCCCTCCTTGTGAAGTGCTGCGTGCAAGGTATTTAGTTAGACCAAGAGAGAGAGAGAGAGATAAAAAGGGGGGGGCGTGAGAGGAACGAAACACGGAGAGAAGTGGGTTCAGAGAGATCCACCTCGTCAGATTGGCGGTCCTGCACGCACTGAATTAAAACTTGACGGACTGCAAGCGCAGCGCTTTCCACTTTGGGAATTTGCTTTGCTTGCAAAAAGGGACTCCGTTTATAAGAGGCGTTGGGTGGCCTTTATTTGTGTACAGTAGATCCGTTTAAGCGGTATATGAGAAATCATAGTTTGGTGATTAGCCTGCAGACCGAAAAGAGGGGCTTTTTATCAGCTGGTTAATTACGGTAGACAAAAGAAGAAAGTGCAAGTACCTATTTTTGCCTGGGATATTAGTAATACGTGATATATTCTCTCAACAAAAGAGACGACGAAAAATAATAATAATAAATAAATCATGCAGGATTTGCTACAGCTGTACTTTGTCCTATTATTTCGCATGTTATGCATAACGCACCGAGAAATAGGAGGGGTGGGACAACACACACATGCAAAAACAGAAAAAAAAAAAATGAGAGGAGGGAAGAGGCTATGGCGGGTCTTCAAAACGACTTGCTTGTTGATCTTTTTTTTTTTTAAAAAAAAAAAAAAAAAAAAAAAGTACAAAAGTACGAAGTTGTGCCGAATGTGGCATATTCCCGATTGCCACTTGCATGAGCCTTCTGGACGGATTTACAAAAGTATAATACGGAAATATCCTTCGGTGCCGTCCCAGCAGTTTGTTTCGCGTGATTCTTCGCCATCAGCTCAAATCCATTATCGGCTGCTTTGCCGTAAACAGGCAATAGTTTTCTGCATAAATGATTTAGGATTACAGGCTTAATTAGCATGTTTGCCCTTCTCTGCTTGTAGGCTTTTAGGCTTCAAGCTAGATAAGCTCACGAAAGCGGGAAAAAGGCACACACACAAGAAAGAGAGAGTTGAAGAAAGTTTATGTCGTCAACTAACTACTAGGTAGTCCGCAAGGAAAAGTATCATCCCCTCCTTTTCCCGAGCATTGATAAAGGCAGAATTCATCATACTTCGTACTGTGTGTGTATTGTTCTGAGGGGTTTATTAAGATCCTGTACAAGAAAAAAAAAATCCGGGCCCGTCTTGCGTTTAAACCACTCAAGCCCAACCCTCGAATGCGACGCTCTCCTCCTTTTGGGGTTTGTTATTTATTAATTTTTTCGCACTTTCTTGCGCTTCCAATGCAGCGCCTACATGCATAAACCGTACTTGTCTGAGTGGCTAGCTGCGGGAGACCGTGTTGATCAGCCATTCAGGCAACACCAGCTGTCCGGCTAACAATTGGCTGCATGAGAGTTATGGCAACGAAAAAAAAAAAAGTTCCCAACGCGACATGATTTTAATGTCGGTTGTGAAAATGGGGTGACACACTTCGCGTATACAAGTGCGTACATCTACCTATATTGCCAAGGTTGCCTGGTACTAACAGCACACTCTGTCTTGGTCTATTAAATTAAGTGTTGGCCGCCACCCGCTACTATTTTAGATCCTCAATGCGTTATTGGCTTGGGCCTCGCTTCGCTCGCTATCTCTCAAGGTCTGTCTCTTCTCTCTCTCGCAAATAGTTGACAGTTTGAGAAAAGTGGGGAAGGAGCTAAAAGGGAAGCGCCCGTTACGTGAAACCAGCACGTACTGTACCAGTACTACTATACTCTGACTGTACTATTACTACCAGTCAGTTGCAGATTGATGATTGATGGAGAGTGTGAAGACTGAAGACTTCGTCACTACACTGTCCACTTGCCGCAGCTATGCCGCAGAGAAAGCCAGGGGATATGGGCTGTAAAGAAGTATTTCCTTTACCCCTAATAGAGCGAGATAAACGATGGAAATTCCCGAGGACTTTGACCAGGATCAACTGCGGATTCATCGGGAAAAGAGAGTGAGACAGGATCAGCAGAGTCGTAAGTCAACTATCAATTAAAGGGAATCATTAGGTGCTGCCAGACACAAAAACTCGCTCTTTACGCCCGTCTCTAGTTGTAGTCTTTTGTTTTGTTTGCTACTCGTAACGGGCGAATGATTCTTGATCGACTAAAACTAGGTACTACGGGTCCTCGGCTGGCTCTTCTCCAGCTTCTGCCTACCCTATTTTATCCCGTTTGGGCCTACTTCTGTTTTGTGTGTGCCTGAAAAGTTGTAAAAGGGAATAATGTCTTGATTGTTAATCAAACTATCTACTTACTACCTTAAGAGCATACGAAAAAAGGCTTGGTTTAGGGTCCTTAGAACGTTCATAGTAGGAGTGCTAGCAGCATGGTTAGCGCTGGATAGTAACGTCTGGAATTGCTCACGTATTCGCAGTGCTAGTATGCTTTGGGAATTTTATTTGCCCAGGTTAATTACTCTGTTTAAGCCTGGCCCCCCCAGCCGTCAGCTTTCGGAAACCCCCGTACTTTTTCATCTTGGGCTAATTAATACTATTTTCAAGGGAGTGCAGCTGCTAATGTAAGTAGATGGCGATTTTTCGAGATCTTTTACCGTAACTGGCAGAATGAAAGAACGTATATGCCGTAAGAAAGAGTAAGATGCTCTCATAATCACACCATTCACGCCTCAACTCAATGCAGCAGGACGAGGCAATTGATTGAGACTCGAAAAGAAAGGCCCTGCAGATGTCATGATGGTTGGGTCAGGAGATCTATTGCGACATACAGATCGCCCATTTCGATATGAATGAAATCAGTCGCTGACTGATGTCTTACAAGTCGCAAGAGTCCCGCTTACCATGACTATATCCCAGCAAGGACGCCCATTATAAGCCCACTGTCAGCTATGCTAAAGCCAACCGGTCTCTCCATAGCTTCTTTAAACCCTTCTAGTACTTGATTCTATTTAAGGAGCTAGCTGATATATAACCTTTAGTTCGAGAATGAACCAGCGTGTGCGATGCTGCACTATTACTGTAATTGGCTACTTCGAAAGGCATATGAAGGAGACCCTGGCATCGTGTCGAGCTCGATGACATACCTAAATGAAATAAACGCTCCCCAGAGTAATCTGAGAATACCCTGGAGGCAAATAGGTGGACATATGCATCCTTTTGGAGAAGGTGAGGTAAGAGTAGCATTTCACAACCGGAAACTATCTATCCGGCGTCCCAGGTTCCTGTGCAGCTAAGAAAAAAAAAACCCTGTTACCAATCCCCAGGGTGGCCGCTGAATAGACCATGCCCGAGCTTGGCAAGAAAGTCGAGTTCGAACGTGGTTCTCTGCTCGATGGACAACTCCAGTCTCCGTAGCTAGTTAGGCTGCCACTAGCAGTGACCGGGCCAAAAGGTAAAAAAAGGCTACCTGGAATTCGGAAATCTTACGGGGGCTCTCCTCTCATATGGCCCATTACGGGGTTTCTCACGCATCTGTTGTTTTTCCATCTGTACATACCCTGGTCATCGGAAATAAACTGCTGGTGTGGCAGAGCCTTGCCCGCTGTCATTCCATTGCCTGGGAACGACAAGGCCCCGTGCATGTGCAAGATAATAGCCATGTTGCTTTGATGCTACTGCAGGCCCCGGGGTTGAAGTGGGATGAGGTTGAAAGACAGCCAGGGCATTGTGGGCTCTGGGTTTCCTTGTTTGGGTGCGTTTGTTGCCTCAGCACCGTCAGGGCAGTTGCTTTTCTGGGGGGGAAAGCGAGTAGAAATAAGCATGGACGGGCTGATGCATGGGAAGAACCCTGGCTGACGTCGGTAGGGTACGCGTACTAACAGGATTAGGGAGTAGTGTAGTAGCAGCATTACTGTATGTACATCGGCGTGCTCAGATGCAATTCTTATAATCAATAGCTAATTTTTATTCAATCGTCTCGAGGCTACGGAGTAGGGGGAGCAGAGCAGAGGCTAGCACTAGTACCAAACTGCTTAGAATGCCAGTCATCATGCCGATCACAAATCATAATTGAGGATGAGCGAGTTATTACTGTTAGCCCGAACGGAAGGGCTAGTCGCCAGCTGTGCTTGGGACGGGGTTAGGCTTGATGCATGCTAGCTGCGCCCAGAATGCATTGATTAGATGGCTCCTTCAGCCGAAAGAGCGAGAGAGACAGGACAACGTTGGAAGAGATAAAACAGAACAAGGCCGGTTCGTTAGTTGGGGTGTTGGCCTATCGCGTCAGCGCAGCAGCATGTGCCAGCGGCCACGGGATTGGACGGGGCGATTTGGAATCGACCAAAGCGATCAAGAGGCTGTGTTTATGCTCGTACTGTACAGCAAGTAGGTAGACCTGGGCCTGTGTTGGCATATCTAGATGCTGTAGGTAGTTATCCACCGTATGTATGCATTTTGTTGGTTCAAGTAATTATGTATGTATGATGGATGATGACGATAAAGTGGGCGAACGGCAAAGTAGGATCGAATCCTCAATCCTAAAGACGGGAAGAGAAGATTAAAAAGGAAGACACAAAAGTGAGACCAACTAACAGCACAACTAGAGCTGCATGCGGGTTGCTTTGCGAAAAGAGGGGGAAGGGGGGGATTTGCAAGTACAAGAGAGACAAAAAGACAAAAAAAAAAAAGTTATGCACACTTGGGGTTCACATGTTCTTTTTTTTTCTTGTACGTATTCGGCTATTGGTCTGCGTTAGCATCGTTTATCGTTTGCCAGGAGACAGACAGAAAAAAAGGTTAAAAAAAAAAGGTACTCCATTTAGGGGGCACCTCTTAAACGTACACAGCAGCCAATGGAATTAGCCGATGCAGCCAATGAGAGACAAAGAAATGGGCTTTTCTTTTTCTTTTTTTTTCCCCCTCTTAGCACGGAGGAGTTTTAGCTAAAAGGGATTTCGCGGAGAAACAGAAACAGGGTCGGTCGGTTGTTGGTTCGGGCTTGGAGGGTTAGTACCTAGTATGTAATTGCGTCTCACAAATGGGCAATCAATCTGTCGTATTGGTTTAGTAGTGTTGAACTGGGGGCGTAGGCTTAGCTGACTGACTCCCGGCTTTGTTTCCTGTTTCTTCTACTTCTTATTCTTCTTTCTAGGAGGAAAAAAGCGAGATTAATCAGGAAAAAAAAAGTTAAAAAGAAACCAAAAAAAGAAAAAAAGAAAAAAAAAAAAAAAGAGCGAGAGGCTTTGAGTCGATTAGCGTTTCGAACATTGAGAATCTAATGAGCGATAGTAAAGCTTAAAGTGGACTTTGTACCTCGGAAAGGGCCAACTTTGGTGTTTCTCTTCGTCATCAGTTATGCCCGCAAGTCAACTTTTTTTTTTAGGGATCCTTCTCGCTGTACGGATACCAGACGCAAGACTTTTGAGAATCACGCACCCCTCCCCCCTGGCTCCAGCTCTGGCGCAATTACTACTAGTAGTTTCCTAGTGGAGATCACGTTCCCGAGCCAAGGGCCTCATTCCAACACAAGGGAGGGAGAAAGGCAAGCAGCTGAAAGAGAAAAAAAGGAAAAAAAAAAAAAAAAAAAAAAGGAAAAAGAGATCCAGTACTGCTGCTCGTGCTATGCTGTTATCATTTATGACTCGTTTGTTTCTTTTCTTTTCTTCCTCTTCTCCAATTCGTCGCTGCTAGCATTGTGAAACCGCCGAGTTATGCAAACCGCCAGTCTTGTGGGTTTCAGGCATTACTACTTGTACATGGCAACTTGTCTGATTTGACTGGATTCGATGATCCTACAACTTCCTAACAAAGTACCTACCTGTACCCCCCTATCTTGTCTGTGCATAGGCATTGGCCTCCCGAATATTTGCCCGTTCTCTCTGAAAAGCTCTTTTCGGGTAACCCCATCGCCCGCTTATTAGTAGGTATTATTATCGTATAGCCGTAAGGGTAATACGGTGTGTTTCTTGCGCGCGGAATGGTCTCGGAATCTGTTTTGCTTCCCGGAATAGACGCCTATTTTGCTTGTCCAAATCAGACGATTTTCTCTTGCTGTGCGCCCGCCGTTGCGCCTGGACTGGGAACGGAGCTCGGCAGTATAGAAAAAGGGAATCCAAGTCGGTAGTAGCGAAACGGCCAATTGTAATTGCGCCATGCAGGTCTCCTGCAAAGAGACTCAAAAAGGGCGATAATGTGCGTTGGCCCAGCGCGCACCAAGCACATACATTACTTTGCAGTGTAGCGAGGTAAGGTAAGGTACTTGGATACTATGTACTTGTGAACTGTTGCGGCACCAATGGCAGCCGCAGCATCCGCAGAGCGATCCGGGCCTCGCGCGGAAGAATTGGGCTGTGAAATAATTCCTCCGGCTGTGTACAGTACTTGTACTATGTATATTAATCTACTGCGCACGTCGCAACTCGCAACGCTACTGGCAACCTTGCAGCAACCTCCTCGCAACTACCACCTACGGTTGGTTGTGAACAGCGCGAAAGGGCCCAGAGGCTAGCATAACTGACAATTCCAGCCCGAAACGCACTTGGGAACCCATGTGATGGGATGAATCCAAAGCAAATGCTCTTGCTGTCCTGTCTTAGCAAGGCGCTCCGTACTGCACGCTGAGCCACCGTTATCTCCTAGGCCCAGCGCGGATTCGGTTGCGCGCCAACGCCCGCCGCCTCGCCTTATGTAAGGAGTGCCAAATATATACGTGTTGTATTCAGCAGCGCCTCTTTTTTGTTTCTGAGAGGCGCAGGCCAATGGATGGATGCCATGCCTGTTCAAGTTCCCAACAGCTGTGCAGCTGCCAAATCAGCCCCCATACGAAAATACCTACTTATCCTACCATGCCACGCCCTGCCATAGCACCTAGGTAGGCAGTAGGTAGTAGCACGACTAAGAGAAGTGCTGGCCAGTGAGTATGCGGCAATATGTCTTCAACCGGCGATTCGTATGAGTAATAGCTCGAGTTTCGACACATACGAGCACAAGTGCGCTCTTGGCGGCCATTGGTGCCTGTTACCAACACTACCTATGTACAGGTCTCTTGTAGGATTGCCGTCGTATGTACCCTGCGCGTGCATGTGCTGTAGGTATTTGCTGTACTGCGCACATGATGATTCTCATGCTAAACTGCATGCATCATTCATTGCATTGCATAGCTGGGCGGATCAAGGAATGAATCAATGAACAAACGGCCGCCTCTGTCTAGTTTGTGGCCGGTGGCGGTACTATCTCTTTGCGTTGTACAAATACGGCAACAAGTATAAGAATCATCTCTGAAAAAGCCTAGGCCGCTTTTTTTTTTTTTTTTGTGTGTCTCAGAGACTCGATTCCGCGAGTCAAGCGATAGATTACATATTGCTTGTACATCCCTTGAGAAACGAACCAAGACCGTGTCTGGACTTTATTCATTACCAGTTACGACACGCAACTCGCATCGCTTTTTTTTTTTTCGCACACCCCCCTCTCTGGTTCCATTTCTCTAGGGGCCCCGTCTGGACAGACAGCTTTTAACCTATTTTTTGCAACCGCACCCCCCCTCCCTCTTGGGTCTCTCACTCACCTCATCGGTCTTTTTTGCCCTCCAATGTGTTCGTTCTCTGTGCTGTTGTACAGTATCACGTCAACGTTCCCTTCTGTCAACCCAACCAATCTCCTCCCTTGTATTGCTGCTCTATATTTTGCCCCTTGTTGAGACCTGGCTTGTGTGCTGTTTTGATTAAGGTTTCCACTGTTGAACACGGCGTGGGGGATATTTCACAGGTACTATTACATGTAGATGTAGTCAGTCCATTTATCATTTCCTCTCTGAACAGCTCTAGAATCCTCATCGAGGCATTTCCAGAATTTGGTAATTTCTCCGGGAGGATTTCATAATCCTATATAAAAAAAGACAAAGAAAAGAAAGAAAAAAAGACACTCCTGTTAATACCAACACCATGTACTCCTGTCCGCGCTTGGTTCTCGTTTCCAATAGTGCATATGCGGTATGGCGCAAGTATCTTTTTCTGGGGCGCAAACGCTGATTATTCATGCCCTTGTTTCTACTTTATTTTTGTGGTTTACCTCCCGCCCAGGCTTCTGATTCCATGTTCAATCTCTCGCGCATCACACACGCCCCCCCCTGGTCGCTTGGCCGATTAGACTCAGACTCGCAGCCGATCAGAGTCTTGTTGCTTTCCGGGTCCCGACAATCTCTCTTCAGCCCACGGCCGCCAAAAAAAAAAGAGGATCCCCATTGCTGCCACTGCTGGCCACTGCCACGCTTAGTGCTCTGGTTCCTCATAATACCATTTCGAGATCTTTTCCTCCCTCCTTCCCTTCTCCCTCTTCTTCACATCTGTAGCACAACTAGCCATCGACTCGACGTCGTTGTCGTCGTCCATCACGTGTATCTCCTTTGTCGAGAGGCCCCAGCATAGCATCCTCCAGTCTCTTTGACGCACGCTGTGCCAAACGCTCTTGCCCGTCGGGAAAATCTGCTTTGGGGTGTAATATTTATCACTCCCTGCCATCGGCGTTTCCAACTATCGGACTAGGTGTCAGCCTCTACCCTTGTATGACTACTCGACGAGAAATCCTCTTTTTTTCTTTTATATAATCATCTTCTATTTCGTTTCGCTAGTCCCTTCATCCCACGTTCTTGATCTCGCCTTCAACAAGGTGGACAGCACATATCTATCATGGACGGGCTGGCAGTAGAGCAGTATCCTCTTACGCGGACGCCGCCGCTCGCGTCGACTGAATCGACCATGGCTGGTCTTCCCTCGCAGCAATCTCCTCGACAGCTCTCCGAGAAGCGAGAGCTGCCTCACCACCCGATGCTCAGCACAGCCGCCCTGCTGAATCCCATTATCGAGAAGGAAGCCGTTTTGCCGCCAGTCGAGGACTCTGTGGCGCATTGCCATCCGCAGTCCATGTCTCCTCCGCCTCGGCTGCCGCCTATTCATTCTCGCTCTCATTCTCCGCGGTCTCTTTCACACCCTCACTCCATCTCTCAGTCTCATCGTTCTCACTCCAACCCCAACTCGCAATCCCAATCTCCGGTTATTGAGAATGCAATCTCAGCATCTACCACGCCTCCGCGAGAGCCAACAATCAACGGACTGGCCATGGATAACGCGCCAAAGTGAGTATATGAAGCTCTTTTTCTTGTCTTTGTTGTCTTTCTTCTCATCCTCTGGTTTGCTATTTACGTTGGATTCCATTGTCTGTCTGTCTATCTGTCCGTCCGTCCGCACATGTTATTACTTCTTTTCTCTACACTACACTACACTACACTACACTACACTACACTACACTACACTACACTACACGACACTACACGGCTGGCAAGCAAAAGTAAGAAGCAAAGCCCCGTCTCGCTGGCCTTTGATGCAGTCCATCAAGGCGGGCGCCAATGCAGCGGCTTGGGCCCATTTGCTTGACGGACGGCCCCTCTGCTTCTTTGCTTCTGCCTCGCAACAAGCACTCAAAGCAGAGAAGCTGCATTGCCAAAATCTGGCTGCGAACACCCGAGCGCAGTTGGGATTCTCCTCGAGTTCGCAGCGGGGCCTGCCGGTGGCCGCCCGATGGCCTCTTTCTGCTTGTGACTGCGGTGACACTCGGTGCTCCCGTCATGTCTCGCTTTTGGCAGGTACCACTGCGAGCAGCAAACTGCCAGTTCTTCGCCGCAGCTGTTTCGTCGCTCGTCGCCCATCCCTTATTTCTTCTTCCTTTTCTCTGCACATTTTCGCACTCAGGCGTCCAGCCGCGCCATCGGCCGTTCAATTGAGCAGAAATCACACTGTTTGCGTGCGCAATTCGCACATACGCCGCTTTGCACGGAGTTGCTCTTGATTACTTGCCATATTTCCCAGCTGGGAATTTGTTTTGTCATCAGTCAGATCGCTGTCCCTCCGGCTGCTGTTGCTTTTTAGCCCTGCAGCCTCTCCCAAGGTGAGCCGAAACGCCAGGGAACTGATTGGCCCACGCCGCTGCGCCCTGACCGTGCCGATCAAGCTACCTGGATTTTGTCGCTCACAAACTTTGGCTGGGCCTAGTGGCTTGGACAAGACGCACCCATTGGAAGACCGGTGTGAAACGTGTTTCCATAGGAATGGGCTTTTACACCACGAGCGCTGTGCAGCAGTGGCCTGACGGTGATCCTCGCCTCCCAGTCGCTCCCTTCATTTCCTGCGTCATGCTCCCGATCTGCCAGATTCGATTCCGGCATTTCTGTGGTTGGCTTCTCAAATCGGCAAGTTGCCGCTGTGTTTGAAGACTGCAAATTAGTTTTGATGCAAATTTGCGGTGGCGAGATCCTCTACATGCTGTTTTTGATATAGTTTTTTTTTTTCCCTCTTTTTTTTTTCTCTGGAGCTTGGCAAGACAGAATATCAACGCTAGTGCTGCCGCAAGATTCCATCCTGCTGCCTTGGCCTTCCATCTGCTTCATTCATGCCCGAGGGTCATCAATTTGTCCGCTACTCTTTCCCAGTTAGCCTGTCGCTTTACGCATTACGACGGGGTTTCCCCCTCTTCATCAAAGACCTACATCTTTATCTCTCTCAACTTTGAATCGTTCCCTTGTATCATTTTCATTAGCCAACTCTCGTCCTGTATTCTATTCTCTCTCTCGGGCCAAGATGGATCAGATGTCACCCGATTCTGCGGATCTAACCGACGAGCTCTCAACCGCTCCTTCAACTCCCACTGACATTCACTCTAGACGTTCCAACGGCCATATCAAGCATTCGCCTGACGACAACGAAGCAGAAAGCGAGCTTAGTGAGCCGGACAGCAACGTTCGTTCGCCATCAGGGGTGCGTTCCAACGGATCGAAAGCCTTTATTGTCGTCAAGGACCAAACTAACGATGATGAAAAGTCCTCGCATCTTCGCGCCATCTCCGACGAGGACGAGACCATGACAGACATTCAGCATGAGCCAGTAGTCCCCCACTATCCTAAGCGCAAGCGAAACTCAGTCTTCACCGATCTTAGTGAGAGCAAGATGGAGCTTCCCAATGGCCAAAGTCTCAAGCCCAAGACATCACGGCAGAGTCTGGGAACAGTCCGAGGTGTTTTGCTGGGCCACTGGCGAGACTCTCCAATTCCAGATCCCGAAGGCCGCCACGCCGTCATTGGATTTATAGACGTGCGCGACCGACTGCGAACTCGAATCCAGCCTTATACCGTCACCAACGAGCCAGTCAGCAACGATTATCCCATGCCCCCTGGGCCCGGGGGCAGCTGGGTTACCTTCGAAAGAGTTGTCTTTTCTAAGCATCTAGTCGGCCTTGACCACTTCCAAGTTAAGGAGTATGTAAGGCTGCGCACCGACTCCCAAGATGAATCCGAGGAGGAACGCAAGGCTGCTGAGACGGCAGCTGTCAAAGAGGCGATTCGCCGAGTCAAGGAGAACCCTGCATATGACAACCCAGCCACTCAGCCTGCCATAGCTCATGGCCTTGAGTTGCCCGACTCAGCATCCAGTCCCGGACGACCAGATTCAAAGAGGAGACGCGTGAGTGGTGGATTTGCTTCCATCAATCCCGGCGGCAGTAATAGCCCTCCGGAGCGTTCGCCCTTGCTGCCATCGCAGCCAGCGCTGCAACCCCGGCCACCCCATGTCCCGAAACTGCATGGCCCGCTTCCAGGCACTAGACCCACGCGCATCCTCCTGGGATTCTGGAAGGGCTCGAGTGAAGAGGATCCCAGAGACCGGCACGCTGTCTATGGCATCTTGGGCCAGAATGACATGTTTAGAGTAAAAGTAGTCCGTGAAACTCGTGATGGCCGATTTGTTGACGGCAACTTTCCCACGGGCGCGGGTGCGTTGTGGATACAGTATGAAGAGGTTGAATTTGAGCCGCATTTGAAGCCGCTTCAAAGATCTGAGATTAAAGAATACTGCCGGGTTCGTCAGTATCAATTAGATCAAGGCGAAGTGCCTGAAGAACGAGTCAACAACGAAATTAGAGCCGTTCATGAAGCCCAGGCTCGCGCCGGCTCGGGTTACAGACACGTTCACCAAGCCATCGCCCCATACCACCCTACAGTTGCTGACGACTCGGATCTGACGAATGGCCGGTCAGATGTTGGTGGAGCTCAGCAGCATGAACTTCGGCAGTCGCGCCGCGGAGAATCCCGGACTACTCCTCGACAGTCCTTCAACGAGAACGACATGCGCCAGACATCGAGAGCCTACGCCGCCGAGCAGGAGCCGTCGCGCCCCGACTCTCGCGCAATGAACCGTGTCCACAGTTCCGACGGAATGGAGCGTACTAATGCGCTCGCCCGCCGAGAGATTGCACGCGTCGAAGCTGCTCAGGGCCGAGCTGACCGACATGCCTTGCACCGAGAACGGGCGGCCGCTCTCGTTGCCGACGCTGCTGCTGCCGCCGCCGCCGCAGTTGTCGCCTCTGCACCGTCTCCTGCGACGAACGGCAGACCGCCATTCCACGAGTCTGAAGATATGCAGCGCTTGAACAAAGTCTGGGCTCGCCAAGAGAGCCTTCGTCTGAAGGCTGGCGCTGAGGATGCCAAGATGTATGACGGTGTCAAATATGAGCGCAAGACGAATGGGCCGTTTATTGGCAAGCTTGTCTCGCAGGGAACCATCATTAATATTGATGGGGAAGACTACGTAGAATACCGCGTTCTTACGAAGCCCTCCTTTTTCTAAATGCCGTCTTCTTGATTCTCATCTTTTTTTTTTCTTTTTTTTTCTTTTTTTTTTTTTTTAAATGCCGCAGTTTGGCCCTGGATGCACCATCTTGACATGACCAGGACTCGAGCTGACCAAAGACTTACGGAGACAAGTGCGATACAATGCGATATAATACCGCCACAAGCGGAACGATCTGCTGCGAAAATGAGGGATAATTTGTTAATCGCACGTCTTTTCTTAATGGAACTGTGAACTTTAAAATAGACGAAGCAGAAGAATTGGATGAGAGGAGGAGACTGATTCTTTGCTCTCTTTGAGTTTTGTCTGTTGTTTTTTTCTACCCTGCGATTCCTTTCTCTACGTTTACTGTTATGTCTGCCCTCTCGGGTTTTCCCCTTTCTCTTTTTCTTGTGCCTTTTTCTCTTTAATTTTCATTGTTTACGCTTTATCAAGGGGAACGAATATATACATGCTGCAAGCTAGATACACGCACAGAGAGACACAGCGGCAAGGGATAATGCGAGCACTCATGCATGCAAAGTGGCGTTTTTGGGGGAATGAGTGTGTTATGTCCAATAACGGGATATCAGTTCAAGTTTCTTTCTTTATTTCCCTCGTCCCCCTCGTTTCGACAGAACGTGTCTTTCTTTTTTATATGCTTTTCCTTTATTTGTTAAAGAATCATGTTTGTTGCGGAATCGTTTCCTTTTGTTTTGCTCTGAATACCCTGTTTTTTTCTTTTTTTTTTTTTTCCTGCAGCTCTGAGAGCGGTATGGTGGTAATATACGAGTTTGGGGGATGGGAGCTATGAGCCTAAATGAGGGAGAGAGGGCTCTCTATAAGCTACCTGTTTACTAGAATCATAAGTGTTAAGGGTATGCTACTAGGTTGTAATTTGATATGTCTGTCAAGAATGATTGGTGTTTTTTTTTTTTTTTTAAAAAATGAACTTGTTTGTTGCGTAGGATGACTATTGTAATTAAGAAAAGGAAACGAAAAAAAAAAGTTTTCAATTTTTTTCTAAAACCATGTATCCCGTGTCTTGTATACCGTAAACATTTTACTTTGTTTTCATCATCATAAATGCTCTCTCTTTCCAATCCTCTTTTGCCTCTTGAAATATATATATATATTTTGTTTTCCTTCATGCTCTTTGTTTAATTAGCCTCAGCCTTCTCCTCTTCCTTTTCAGGCTCTTCGTATCCTTCCACCTTCATGTCCTTCAGACCCAGCTCCTCCTCCTCCTCATCTGTTCTGGTGTACGTCTCCCTCTTAATCTTGGGGTCAGGCGCAGGGGGGTCAACCAGCGACTGGACGTAGCTGCTGGCAAAGGGATCGGTCAAGATGACGGTGAAGGGCTTGGTTCCCGCAATGGCGTCGTCCAGGTTGGCGAAGAACTTGTCCCACTGGGACTTCTCGTCCGAGCGGAGGGAGTCGCCACCCTCGCCGGCCTCGAAGATCTGGCTGTGCAGGTCGTTGCGGACCTGGGTGAGCAGGCCCTCAACAGTGGTGAAGCGGCCACCTAGGGTGCCTGGGTTTACGTGCAGCTCGAGCTCGGGGCACTCGAGGCCGCAGGTCTCGCTCTTGAGGATGTCGCGGGCGAGGTCGACGACGCCGTCGACCTCGAGCGTGATCTTCTCGCCGTGCTCGGGGATCTCGCCACCGGTCTTGACGTCGTTGGAGCGGTAGCCGCAGGCGTCGCATACGGTGGACATCAGGACGACTTGCTTGAAGTGGGGGATGTCGACCATCTTCATGTGCGTCGTGCAGGAGTGCATGCAGCCGGGGCAAGTGGCCGGGAAGCTGTACACCTCGTTGGGGATGATGTCGCCGTCGGCGGTCGTGCCTGGTTGGTAGCCTGGGTTGTTCAACGTAGCGTCGGCGCTGTCATCGGTATCTCCAAGGCCGAGGGCCTGGTTCTGCTCAGCCGTCCGGGCGAACTCGTGTTTCTCCCACTTGCCAACGCCGTCCTTGAGGTCGGGCGCGATGAAGGAGTTGCCGGCAGGGTCGTCGACGTAGACTCGGAAGGGGAACGATTCGCCGGCCAGCATGGCCTTGGCCTTCTTGATGATTTCGGCAACCTTTTCGAAGATTTCGGGGGCCTGCTCCTTGCGCGCCTCCTGGCCCATTTCGAGGTCGTCGACGACGCCCGATAGCAGGCCCTCGACATTTGTCAGCTGGCCGCGGCCGGCGGGGATCTCGAGGTCGATCTCGATGAACTTGACGGTCGCGGTGTCGGCCTTGACGACCTGGCGGGAAAAGTCGTCGAGCGCCGTCAAGCGCAGTTCATAGTGTGTGCCCTTGGGCTGGATGGTGCCGGCGGGCTGGATCTCATTGTTCTGGAAGCCGCAGTGTTCGCAGGCGAAGGACATGATGACAACCTCGCGGAAGTAGGGGATGACGGTAAGGAGAAGTCTGGTCATGCCCTATAGAATGAGTTAGCCTCTGTATCAAAGCAAAACGCCGCTGAAAAAAAGACAAAAGGAAAGGGCAAGGCGACTGACATTTTCGTGGCAGTTCATGCAAAGCGACTCGATTTCGTCCACGGGCTTAAACTCCTCCTCTGTTGAATCGCCATTTGTGGTTGCTGATAGGCCCTGGGCCTTGTTGCCAATGGGCTCAAAGAAATTCTGCTTCTCACTTTCGGCAGCCATTTTTGGTATCAAAGTGTTGCGAAAATATGAACAACCAAAAGAATAAAAAGGAAAAAAAAAAAAAAATCGAAAAAAGTTGTCGCAAATGCAGTTCTGTTGACTAGACGGCGGCGGGGATCTAAAATTTTTGGAGGGGCAATTTTGATAGCGGTCGCGCGTTTATGTCATACAGACAACCGCAGGCGCTAGAACGTTCCCGACGCATCGCTCAGGTCGCAGCGTTTAGCGCCGGTAGTGCAGTTTGCTTCAATTTTCTCTGGCGTTTAGGTGATAGTTCCCCATAGTTTGAGATGGCGGGTTGCCCTTGTGTTGATCGCTGGATATGTGTATGTGAAAGAAGAGTCTTGAAGGGAGCTGATCCGTTTATTTCTTCATAAAGCTTGCCAGCGATAGCGGATTTGATTGGCGCTGCTGTTGGCCGGATAGCAGAGCCTGCAGCCCGGCCTTGCGGTTCTTCGCGCGCTTCTTGCTGCTGGCATTCGCTGTGGCTGGCTTTTGGATCTCGGTATTTGCTGTAGAATCTTGAATCTTTGACTTGGTAGCTTTACGGCGCGTAACAGCTTCAGGGGCCGAAAGAGGAATTCTGGTGATCCTGGCGCAGAAGCCGCAGGAGAGATCTTTAGACCGCTCTCTCGCAGAACCAGGTTTTGCCGTCTTGTCCGAGGCTGAAGATTGCGCTTTTCTTCTCGTTGTCCTCGTTGTCCTCATTGTCCTCATTGTCCTCATTGTTTCGAGCTTTAGCTCTGTTCCTTGTCCTGGGATCATGATGTGGCCACAAGCAGCGCAGACATGTTGTCTCTGCAGGTCTGAAGGCGCCATGTCGTGAGCGTAAAGAAGCGCTGCCCGCTGGCTCAAGAGATGCGCTGATGTTTCTGGAGCTGCATTTCGAAGCACATGTGCGGCATCTGTAAGATAATTGATTGCCGGGGAATGTGCGGTTATGGATGCCATGATTTTTTATTTTATCCTCGCGGTGCCACAGTTGGAGAGATGGCTTTGAAGCTTCAAAGTCAGAACCGTGATGGGTGAGCAAGGTGGGGTAGGGGTACCTGGATGACTTTGGAGGGGTGTCTTTAATGGCTCTAGCTATGTGCCATAGACGGCTTCAAGTTGATATTGCAATCGATAAAGCTTTTATATTTCCTTCAATTAATTTTTACATATTACGCCCTCTTAATCTCCCATGTCAGCTCCTTTATGCTGACCTCCTCGCCCGCCTTCTCGTCATAGTCAAACCATTCCCCCTCTGTCAGGTCAATTCCGGTAAATTTGGTGCCGGAGTCAATCCCATCGGCCAGCCAATCACCCTTCAAAGAGGAGCGTGTTAGCCAACAGAAGTCTCATACTACGTAGTTGGAAGCTGTGACATACCTCTGGCTTAAACTCTACAAATTCCAAACCTCTGCAGTCAAACTCAAACAGTTTCTGCGCCTTTGGTGGCTCTCCTTGTTCGTAGGCTGCAGGGGCGGCCTTGATCGACGCAGAGGATTCTCGCTGTGAGAAAATCGATTGTGTAAGGATATATCAAGCGATTTGTTTAAGAAAATTGTGGAAATTTACCTTGCAGTTTTTGCATCTCCAAACAAAGTTTGCTTCACCTCGGCTGCCACTCATTTCGTTGAGTTCCTAGTTGAGAACTGTGAGCTACCTGAAGCACACTCAAGTAGAGAAAGAGGCAAGCTTACAAAGCGGTTTACTCCCACATAGTTGTCATGAGTCTCTCTGCAAGAAGTGCACTGCACCTTGAACATGTACCAGAACGGGTTGTCCTGGGAGTCGTCGGGGCGCAAGTTGGTGACGCTGTTTTTCGTGTGAGCGGGATACGCTTTGTGAGATCGCGGGGCAAAATGTCATGGCACAAACCCCGAAAGCTCTGCAGTGAGTGTGAGGGCGAACATCTCGGGACGATTCGAGGCTCTATGCACAGATATGGAAAAAAATAAATTAGCCAAATCCCAAGAATCGTTGCGATTCTCTTTTGATTCCTCTAGAGGCAGTAATTTGCTACCGCCGTGCAGCTGATGTTAAAGAGAGCTATCATGGTGGGGGTTGAGAGCTGTAGATAATATCACGTGACGCCTAAGAAACCTCGCAGCGCAAAGTGGGAGCATCGTTCGATTTTCGACCTGGCGATTTACACCTCGAGCTTCGACTTCAATTGACGGCCGCAAAGCGCTCTGCTCCTCTCGGAATCTTGTGCGCCTGTCTGCAAATGTCTAGGTGATGCAGACCATCCTTTCCAGAGCCGGAACGGCTCCTCGCAGCGGGTGCAAAGCCTGCAGCAATGCCATCGACACCTTAGGCAGGCGAGCGACCTCTGCTCGCCGCAAGCCGACCTTCACCGAGCTGTTTACCGCATGCTATAGCTCCGTATTTGCTACGGCGGCTCTGGTAGATGCTGTCAGGAAGGATGACCGCAGGAAGGAGCTGGACCGTCAGATTGAAGAGGTCCGGAAAGAAATAGCTGACCTTCAAGACTCCCGAAAACCGACCAGCTCCGGCGATTCGGAGACCCCAGAACTGAGCCTTCGACAAATGGACATACTCTGGCGAAGTTTGAAGGATATATACAGTAATCGTCCGTACATGAAAGAGATTCACCAACCAGCAACTATCGGGCCGTCTGATCTCGTTGAATCTCTAAAGCATGAGCATTATGGTTGCCGCAATTCCCCTAAGAAGATCGATTACGATAGGCTCGAGCGTGCAATTATGCGCGAAGAATGCGAAAAAGGAAAATACTATCGGGAACCCCGGAATCAGACCCAGCTACTCCGTGAATCCCTGGGTACAGAACACCTAGTTCAAAAACTTCTGGATCGTACCGATTTTCTCCCTGAAGACCAATCCGGCCCCTCGCTGCAAAAAGCCAGGAGCATACTAGAAAAAGGAACCCTAGGCTTAGGTTTCACATTCCGATCTATAGACTCAACCAGGGCCCAGGAAAACACCATCCAATTAAACAAACGCCTGAGATCCTTGGTGGCCTCCTCGAATCTCAATATGAAAGAGAAGGTTGGCAGGATTTGCTATAACCTGCTAGTTTCACCACACCCACCAGATATTCACACGTACAACACACTGATTGTTGCGTTCAACAAGTCTGGTCATCACGCATTTGCTGAGGCGCTAGTAGCCTCATTTTTCCAATACCGACTCCTACAGCCCACACCATCTACCTTTGTCGCCATCTTAAATCATTACAAATGCACCAATAACCACGGAAAGTTCCTGAGGGCGCTTGCATGTATCACCGGCCTCGACAACCGGACAGGTGCAAAAGTCCGCAGAAGACACGTATCAGATATCAAAATAAGCCCAGCTCTCTTACCTTGGGCTTCAGACTCCAGACGCCGAACTCTCACCGGAGATTGGATCTGGGATCATCTCCCGCTCTCTCAGCCTCTGGTGGAAGAGATCATCGGTGGCTTGCTTCACTTTAAGCTATTTGACCAAGCTGCCGCATTCTTTCTATCATGTATGCAATCCGGAGTGAACATTAGCTTGGATACAGTCAAGTGTTTCTTGGATGAATGCATCAATGCTCTGGACTGGAGAGCTGCCACCCGACTAACCGGCACCTTGGCACGTTCCGAAACAATACTTCAGAGGCTGCTTAGAGCAGGCAATGGCGAGGGCACAACGTATATTGCTAGCCGAATACGCGTCTTGTTAGATATATGTGGTCTTGGGGCCGCAGATCGGCCGCCTTCAAAGTCGCTTTTAGTCAGCTTAAAGGTTTCCGGGCCTTCTTTTGCAAAATTCCTCAACACCTTGTCCCAGGAAGAACGTTCATCGCAAGAGCCATCGGCATACAATCGAGATATCAGCAGGTCTAAAAGCAGAGTGCTACAACTGGAGAGTCTTTGGAAAGAATACGAGTTCGTCAGAAAGACAACTATTTCTATCGAAAGCAAGCTTCTCTACCCCGAATTCTCAACTGGGTTTCGAGCTTCAATGGCGCTCCAAATTAGTCAGGCGGCCTTGGGGAGAAGCGCTGAGCTGAATCGGGAATTTAGCGAGCTGGCAGAATGCATGAAGAGCAGTGCCTTGAACGTATTCAGAGACAGCCATGCTTCCCCAGAGACTACATCTCCTTTCGAAGAAGACTCACCTTTAAAGCGAGAGTCTCTAGCCCGGTGTGAAGACGCGGCACATTTGAAAGAACCGGAAATCCTTGGCTATGAGAAGGCGGTTGAGCCTCGAATTACAGAGCCTCGACCTAAGCAAATGCTACTGGCTTGGTCGACCTGTCTCCCTGGCGAAAGAGGGGTGTTTCAGAGACCAGCTATACATGGTGTGAAGATGATGAGGACGGGATGATGAAGAGGAGCTAGTCATGATCAATTCATGCTAATGATCAATTATTCTCCAAATGTATGTATATATATAAAATTGGTTAGGAGAAGGAACTGGCATGTATGGGACGCTGCATATAGATGCTCTAACGCTAGGGCTGGGAACCTACTGTACAATATTACGGCTGCAGCCAAATTAATACGCATGCACGGAACTATGCTGAAGCTTACTCCAAGCCTCGGTTCTGGGGACATCTGTGGAGGATCTTATGCTCAAAATGGCTGATCTGGGAACTAATGAGATTGATTGCCTGTATCCAGAAAGCAGCGGCGGCGATTAGCGCAGCGAAGAGCTACATAGCCCTGGAACCTTTGAACGGTTACAGTGCTGATGGTACCGTGCTCAGAACTTGGAAAGCGAATCTCAGCGAGCAGCGGTGCCTGGCAGCACTAGAGCCAGCGGTCTTCCAGCGGTCTCAGCCGCGAGCCCACAGTGAGACAGCGGCAGCGTAGACTGGCTGGTAGGTGCCCCAACGGCGGCAAGACCGGCATGCCGCCGTGGCTCTGAAAATGCCGAATGACAAGTCACGAGGCGCACAGCGTGTCCACTCAAGCATCCCATGTGCTCCATGTGCTCCATGTTACTGCAAGGAATCGCTCAGGGGCTTGACGCCAGTTTGTACGACAGCTGCTCCACCGGGGCGACCGTGGGCTCGCCTGAGTGGCGCAAAGGTCGATTCAGGGTCCTTCCGCAGACGTGGATTGGAAGCCGTTTGGCTCTCTGACGAGGTTTAAATCTGCCAAAAGTGGGCGATGACGGTGTGGAGAGTGGCATCGAACCGACTTATTCTCTACCGCACTGGACTTCAGCTTTTTTCCTTCTGAAATGGGAATCTCCACCGCAGGCCGGTCAAATTGAAAAGGCGGCGTGGCCTCCAAATCTCGCATTCACCGTTACTGCCTTTCTCCTCTGTTGTGCTGCCGCATGTTCAATGGGCGGTTTGGCCACCTTTGCCGCTCCCACAGCTTAGATCTCGAAGGACAGCCGAGTTGAAAGCGCAGTACACGAAACGCGCCGTTCTCGTGACTCAACGCCACAAAACTACTGTTGGACAACGAGAATACCGGCGATCCGTTCCGTTGCTGCTGTTGCTTATCATATCCGATAGCGCCAGCGCAAGTCTGAGTATGTCTACATATATCCCCGGCTCTCGCTTCGGCCATCATCATTCTCTACCCTTGCGCCTGTGGAACGTCTAGACTCAGCGCCGCCTGGCCATGGATTGTTCGGCGGCTACCCGCATTTGTTAGAGCGTCTTGAGGAACGTGGAGGCTGGTGATCATCACGCGGTCTGCTATGGAACCTCCCAGCGCATCTAATCTCTTCCTACCAATCAAGCTACCCGCCCATTTAAGACTTTTCAACGCTCTGACACTTCTTTTTTTACAAGTCTCATCTGGTACTTAACTGAAGCCGACAGAATCGCGGTGTTGCTTTGTAAGTGAGGAATTGCCATTCGATGCCTCCACAATACAGCTTTCACTGGTTGTGTGTCAATTGATACGATTGCCCCTCCATCACCAAAAAAAAAAAAAAAAAAAAAAAAAAAAAAAAAAAAAAAAAAAAAAAATTTTTTTTTTAAAAAAAAAAAAAAAAAAAAAAAAAAAAAAAAAAAAAAAAAACACGACGACGACGACGACGACGACGCAGGGCAAGGAATAAGCGGCAGCGAATAAGCGTCAGGGGTTAGCGACAAGGAA
>JAJKFY010000062.1:0-40020 GCA_021066465.1 Trichoderma asperelloides
AGTAGTAGTAGTAGTAGTAGTAGTAGTAGTAGTAGTAGTAGTAGTAGTAGTAGTAGTAGTAGTAGTAGTAGTAGTAGCAGCAGTAGCACCACCATGGCGTCGTAATAGTGCTGGCAAATAAAATAACTAATACTTCGCTAGACGCGGGTGCGTGCAATGAGCTCAAGGCAACGCTTGACTGCATCCAGCCCGCAGAAAGGGACGGGCATGAGATCGCGCAGAGACCACCGGGTGCGCTGTGAGGCGCTTCAAGCTTGGATGATGCCCTGATTCTGATGGCCAGCAGCAGCACATATTTTGGACAGGTGGTGCTATCATGCAGGTCTCATGCAGGCGCCTACCGCATGGGGATGTGGACGCGGATGGGCAGGGATCTCGGTGGATCCTGGCAGAGAACAAAGCCGGAGGAGCAGATGTCGCAGCCAGTCGATTGTCTGGCCGGCCACCGAGGTGAGCACACGGCGCGATGGCGCATTCCTGGGCGCGAAGACGGGCGGCCAATTGGAGCGGCCTGGTTGCGCGCGCCAAGTGAAGGCTGACGGTCTCGGAGATGCATCTACACATGCGCTGTTGATCAAGGCGGGTTGATTTGACTGGTGCTCCCGCCGATTGTATTGCTTATTACTGAACGTACAAGTAGGCAATACTTCGTATGAGCAACGGCATAGCGCTGCAGGGGTGCGTTTGCAGGCGAGATAAGGCCACTCTTGATTCGACACCGTCCTCAGGCTGCTTCTAATTGCTGTCTTGTATGGGAGTTGACCTGTCGCACTGCTAACATTTGCACTAGGAGCGATATCACCTACTTACCTACCCACCTGAGAAAGAGGCCCGGGACCTTCAACCCCCCCCCCAAGCCCGGCATCAGGGCATATCATCAATGCGTTCGTGCTAGTTCTATCTAGTCCAGAGTTTGTGCTGATCAGCGCCATCCCAGCATCGCGATGCTAAACTGCCTGCATTGCTGCTACTACCACATACCAGGTAGTGGCTTATGCCGAGCTTGGCGCTAAAACAAGCACCACTGCGAGTTCTCTCCAATAGGTACAGTAAGTACTTAGTACTTTAGCACTGCTGGTTATAACAGTATTTGAACGAATCAAATGCCACTCTTTTATACAACAACATCCAATATGCTTGTATTCATTCACCCACGCAAGGGGCGGCTGAAATTGAACCGCCTCGCTGGCAAGTGGCTGAGAGGCTCCGACTGCAGGTTTCGCGTCATGGGCTCCAGAGAGCCAACTAGCGGCCGTCGTTCTCCTTTGGCCAGAGGGCGCTAGCGCAGGTACCAGGGCAATAAAAGACATTTTTGGCCGGGCCAAACCCCTGACTAGGAGGCGCTTGCCAGTCGCTCGTGCGCCACTCGCAGCCGCCGGTGGCTTTTCCCTCTGCCAATTCAACCTCCTTTATTTGCTCGCGCTGCTACGGGCTCGGCCAATTGGAGGTTATTTTTGGCTCAGAATATTGTTTGTTTTCTTCTCTCCTCTGATTGTTTTATTCGCGCTTCTTCTTAGCCGAAATGGCCGCCCTGACGGTCAGCTCGTGAGGCGCATCGCTCCGTGCTAGTAGTAATGGCGATAGTGACCGCACGTGTGCTGTAGAAAGAGACATTACCAGCCAATCAGCTATACCACGGCTCCTGTTGCTCGCACTGCCGCCGCACCTAGCTTCCCCATGATTGGCGCCATCATTTAACGATCAGAACCAAGTTATATTGCAGATAATCGGAACAAGACGGCTGCCGGCGTCATCACACTACCTACACTACCTACATGTCCACACGTGTGATCACAGCGCTGATAGCACATACTAAGCAGCACTAGCACTGATTAATCTTGGCTAAAGATTGCAGCCTCCACACTCGACCCCGGCCGCCTCGCCTGGCTGCCGCCCCACAGCCTCGTCGCTGGGCAAGCCTCGCTTCTCCCTTTTCCCTCTGCTCTCCTCCGTCCAAGAGAGTCCCAGACCGGCCTAACACCAAATTCCCCTTCTTCTCCGGGGGCCCTACCACGACTCGAGTTAGCCGTCCGTCCGCCTCCCTCCGGCTCGCTCGCCAAATGTCCTTTTTCGACCGTCTGATTCATGGGCAATTTTAACCTGCCACCGGCGTTAAGGACTTCTCTCGAGCATTGCTTCTGGTGGCCGATACGCCTAGCAATACCATCGGATCCAAGTACTGCTGCTGCTACTGCTGCTGCTGCTGCCTGTACGTATCACGAGCAGTGCCGTACCACAAGAGTACCTCTCGTACTGCAGTACCAGCTGTGGTAGCTGCCTGCTATACCTGCCTACCTCGCTTGCGGTGCATTCGTCGTATCTTCGTCTTCGGCTAGTAGTACTGCTGCTGCTGCGAACAGTCTCGTACCCCCACGACGTTCAATATCATGGACGTCGCATCGCAACCTCCCAGCGGGCCCCATGCCATGGCGTCGATCCTGCCAGACTCTGATACGCGGTCTGCTTCATCTGAAGTCTCTCCACCTGCATCGCCATTGAGGCATAGTACCGCCCACCACGAGAAGCAAGAGGCATCATCAGACGAAGACGACTACCAGCAGTACCAGCAATACCAGCAATACTACAATCAAGAAGAAGAGGAGGACCAGGACCACTACCAGGACTACCACCGGGACTACCACCAGCACCACCAACAAGAGCACCACCACCAGGAGGAGCACCACCACCACCAGGAGCACCACCAAGAAGAGCACCACCACCAACACCATCCAGGGTCAGCATCCATTACCACTCCTAATCCCATACGCACTAGCATCTCTGCCAGCCATAGTCGTTCTCAGACACTGGACCACGTCGATTCTTCTGCTCCCACCCTCATCTCTCCCGTGACAGTCTCTTCTCTCCCCTTTCGCTTCTCCGGTCCCATCAAACGGAAGCCCGTGTCCAGCGCCGCCGCACCGTCTTCTCTTGTCACGCAGTATCTCGCCCACGGCCCTCCCGTCCGGACCACTATCGACCTACCCAAACCGGACCACAGATTCGCGCGGTCACCCTCTGTCGATAGTCCCACCTTCTACGAGTACCCTGCTTCTGTCAAGTCTTCGGCGCGAGCATCCCAGTGAGTATTCTCTTTGTCCCCTTCTTCCTCTTTGCCACGAGGGAAACTGTTCATTGCTGCTTGTTCCAGTAAACAATGAGCCATTGTTGAACAAGGAGAAGCGTCAACGTGGTATAATAAAGGAGACGAGAACAAAAAATTAACTTGCAATCCTTCCAGTCTGTCCGAATCAAGAACAGCGTCAGCGCCAAGGGACGACGAAACAGCTACTGCTTCGGGAAACAATTCCACGCACGGTGGTGGGCCTTCTCCTGCTGAAACAGCTGACACCGAGTTCTCTGATGTCCTGTCAGAGTACGACGATTTGCTCTCGGATCTAGCACCCGACGCCACTCCCGACAACGTTTCTGTCAAAGCTCACGAGCGAGTCGTTGACAGCCAAGTCACTGACAGCGCGTCTGACGCCGAGTCCGTTTACGACGACGAAGACGACGACAATAACTCCAATCATCCCCCCTCTTCGCCCATGTTAGCGCCAACCAAGCACACACCTCCACATCTACGGCTAGAAAGAGTCGACCCCTCAATCATAGAGGAAGGGCCAAGAACGTACATAGACGACTCGCCGCAATCAGCAACCATAGACGGATCGCCAAAGCTGAACAAACCATTACCAAGGTCACCGGGCGCAACCTCTCCACTGGCTTCTATTTTCGGCTGGGGCAATCCCTCGCCCTCAGCCACGGATCTGACGTCCCTCCCCTCATCGTCTCCATTCTCACCAAACCCCAAGAATAGAATATCGACAAACAGCTTAGCATCCAACTATAACAAAACCAATGCAGCAACAACTCTCGCCCAACAACGCGAATCATTTTTCTCGACGCACTCCCCGCATCTCTCCCAAAATACAACGCTAATTGACGAGATGGAGGAGGAGCTGAAAGCCATCAGCTCCGAGCTGGCCGCATCTATCCGCCGCGAGATTGACCTGGAAGATCTTGCCGATAGGCTCCAAGAGCAGATTGCAAACAACCCCCAGGCAGCTAGCAGTAAAAGAACAAGCGATTACTTCTCCGATTCAGGCCAAAGCACAGTAAAGCTCAACGAACCTGCCGACCAGAGCAGAGATGAAATCGAAAAGGTGCAGAGGAAGGCGGAGCAGGAGAAGGCCTCTCTTCGCCTGGAGTTGACGGCCAAGTTACAAGAAGAAAGGGAGAAGCGAAAAGAACTTGACCAGAAGATTAGGCAGCTGCAAGAGCGGGCTTCTGAAGTGGACGTTGTTGAGATTAACAACATTGACGCCAGCGAGCGGATCCAGGAACTGGAAAACACTTGTGAAGATCTGAGGCGGAAGCTGTCAGAGGAGCGCCAGTCCAAGACTAACTTTGAGGACCTGCTATCTGCTCTCAAGGGACAGCTTCAAGAGGCCTGCGACGAGCGAGATAACCTCCGCGACGAGGTCATCCCGGAGCTAAAGGCGCGGGTGGAAGGTCTCGAATCGGAGGCCGCCGAGTATGCCAACTTGACATACGAGTCTTCTAGGATGCAACAGGAGCTCTCCACTTTGAAGCGCGAGAACAGCTCACTTCGCAATTCTATGGCTAGTGGCATTGAAGAATTGCCCACTAAGCGAATGTCGGTTATAGGCATGTCTGGCTTGTCCAGCTTGTCCAGGTCTAACTCAATGGGCCTTTCACGGTCCAACTCAGTAGCTACCGGATCGCTCCGCCGCGGACCTCCCGGTATTGGTGGCGGCCTGAAAAGATCCGATAGCGTTAAGAACACAGCTACGACAGAGCCTCGAGAGGTTCTGATTGAGCGACTGAAAGACGTTGAAGCCCAACGCGACGCTCTTCATAGCGCCCTTAAGAGCCTCTTGGAGCGCCAGGAGTTCCAGAATCGAGAATACCAGAAGAAGATTCGCGCTCTCGAGGCTGAACGCCAGCGGCTCACCACTGTCTCGCCAAGAAAGGCCAGCTTTGAAAAAGACATGGGAAAGCTGCGGACAGAGATCAATCTCCTACGACGACGCGCCGAAGACGCCGTCGAGCAGAAGTGGCAGGTTGAAAAGGGCCTTGGTGGCCTCAAAATCGATCTAGATCGAGCCGTTGAAGAGATTGCGTCCCTGCGTAGTGTGCTGGAGGCAAACGACATCCTGATCCCACCTGCTCCAGCCCGCCTGAGCGGTTCAAGCGATACCATGCGAGAGCCAGTCACGTCCGAGTCTCTTCGAACTGCCTACGCAGAGCTGCAAGCTGCGTATGCCGAGTCCCTGGAGCGTATCCGCCAGCTAGAAGCAGACACTGCAGATGAGGAGACCCAGGCGGCTATGGAGCGCCTGGAAAGATCGCTCTCTGCTGCAGTTTTGGAGCGCGATGCAGCCAGAAGGGAAATTGGCCAACAAAAGGCCCAGATCGACCTGCTCGTCACCAGCGAATCTCAGTCGATTGCAGCTGACGCCACCTTGGCGCAACAGCTCAAGGAGTCTGCCGATCTCATTGAGCAGCTCACAGCCCAAGTTCGTCAGCAGCTGGACACTAACGCTGAACTTCGAGAGCGTCTCGAAGCCGCGGTCGCTAGAGGAGAGTCGGACCGTAAGACCAACTCGCAGCGTATTTCGGAGCTCCAGGAGCGCCTTCGAGTCCTAGAGGATCAGGTTGTTGCCGCCCAGTCCGCTTCAGAGGACCGCATCGTCCGCCACGAGGAAGAGATTACCAGGTTGCGTGAGGCGCATAACGAGCAGCTGCGTCGCCTTCAAACTGATCCCGCCGATGGCCCCTCCAACAGATCTGGCCCCAAGCCACTGCTGAGCGCCCGGCCCCTTCCTGCCAAGAGCCTTGAGGAAGAGGCCGATATGAAGACTCTCCGAGTACGAGTCTTGGAGCTGGAAAAGGCTCTTGTAGATGCCGAGGATGAAATGCAAGAAGTCGTGTCTAGGATGAACATGGCTCAAGTAGAGGTTCTCAATCTGCAAGAGGACCGCGAGGCTGCCGTCCGAGAGACTAGGCGACTCGAGGAACTCTTGAAGAAGGGACAGGCCAAGGCAGGCTTTGGTGGATTCTTTTCCGCTCGAAGCTAAAAGGGTCGCGAATCCAGCCGATGACTTGCAACTTGATCGGCTAATACCATGATTGTAAAAAAAGAGATGGAATACATGGGAAATATATCGTCATTCAGCATTCAGCGATGGAGTTTGCTTCTCATCTTTTTTTGGGGGGGAATCGCTTTGCATCTATATGATGATATAGCATATTATGCCCGACGCCCAATAGAGCTGGAAGGGAAAATTTGGATTTCTGAAAAAGAAAAAAAGAAATCTAGAAAATAGCTGGCGTCTCAGGAGGCGGTATCGGAGTTTGGAGCTTATTTTTTGTCTCCCCTTTCTTTCTTGGCTTTGTTTATCTTTATTGGCAAGCCACTTGGGACAACCAAAAACAACAGCATTGGACATGTTATATATATACAACAACACTCACCACCTTGGATTTTCTGGGCATTATAGCTTGGACGCTTGAAGACGTTTTTGTATTAAAATTTTTGCTCTTAGGAGGAACTGCCTGGGAGAGTTGTATTTTTGCATAATATCTAGAAGTTTTTTTTCTTAATGTCTATTTTACTGTTTGGGGGATGTGTCGGATTAATTTCATGTATATCTAGGAAGCCTTGCAGATAAAGTATAGCCATTGGTAGTGCTATAAGTTGAAGAATTTGGTTCGTGTATCCGAGTCCCTGTGAAAGAGTGATGCTTGGAAGGAGGCTGGTTAGGCGTGTATTGGCAGGAAAGCTTGAGCTTGATTGATTGCAAAAGCGTGGCTGGCCGCCTTGCACGTCTGATAGCAACTTCCTTTATACTCTAGGCATGTTTCATCACTCCAATTCGTTTCAATTCTCTTGTTTCAATACAGGCTTTTACAATCATATATTTTAGATACAAAGAAACAGGGACAAGCTCATCTGTCTCAAGAATATGTTATCAAAAAGACATCATATCCTCTATTGGGTCATTTCCCTCGCATCTCTCCTCGCACAGCACACCCGCCTCGCCATCAGAGAACATTTCTCCATCGCTGACGATGCGCAATCCATCTTTGACTATGCTATCGCCTCCTACGCCATCTGGTACTGCCTGTTCCTCATCTCGACGAGGATTCCGCCGCCTCCGACGCCGCAGAAATGGCAGCACCAGAAGCCCGTAAACAAGAAGACTTGGGAGAGGGTGTTTGTGGCGATGGCGGAAGCGTTTTTAAATAGTAGGCCGTGGTTTTTCGAGCTGGGCACCGTGGTGATGTGTTTGGTTGTTGGGGATTGGGCTTTATGGCTGAGTGGTGTTGGGCAACAGGGCGACGATGTGGGCAGAGAGAGAGTCGTGAGGGTGTTGGCGACGTTTGTGTTTCTTGGGATGATTGAGCCGGTTTGGCGCAATGTGAGTTTTTCCTTGTTTCTGGCCGCCCGGATTTTATGTTATTGTTATATCACTGCGTTTGTGTAAACACTGGTGGGAGAGGGCGAGAAAAAAAAAAGGAGGAAGAATAAGAGAGAGGAAATGTATCTCATATCTCATATATATGCGCATGCTGATGGGAAATGGGGGCGAGATGAACAGCGGGCAGATCTCCAAATGCGCGACCTGGGAGTCTGCACGAGGGGAGCGTCATGCGCTGGCTTTGAGGACAAGCTGATTTCGCTGGCGACGACTGGCTCTGTTATTAGGATTGTGGCAATCGTAGCAGGAGCAGCAGCATTTTCGTGGACGGGAGAGTGGCTAGATGTTCTGGAGTGGTGGTTTCCAGCAGACATGCAGCCGCACCGGGTGTTTGTCATGCTGTGGCTGCTGTCGCCATTCACGGACCTGGCGGAAACGGTAAGCCTCAATTTGCTTTTGCTTTCTTTTCTTTGAAGACAGATTCATTCTCTGCACAGAGTGAACTAATGTGTGTGTGCGAGCAGTTATTCTACTCTATCTATTCGCGATGGGAACGTCGTGGGTATAGACGGTGGGTGAGGGTGGTGGGTGAGCGGCGGAGGAGCCATTTGCTGCTTGAGAGGTGGAATCTGGCGTGGTGGTGGGCAGCGATGTATTTTGGAGCAATGGCGTTTGGATGGGTGAGAGGGAGGGTTGGAGGGTCGATGTGGCAGCATGTTTAGATTCGCGTTTGGCTGTTGCTGAATATGAAGATGCTCTGTATAAGTGGTGTAGATGGATGCTCAGATGGTTTAGTAATGCTAGCGGGTTGATATCCATATTCGGTATATCAGTACTACTAGTATTGATTTTAGTGGCTGATTTTAGCGTGTTGTTGCCTGCGACATTCTCGCTATTACAGCTCTCGTCCATGGATCTCACTTTTATACGCGCTGAATCACTCACTCAAGACACTGAGCTGACAATGAATGCGATGAACAAGCACTTATTCGCCCATTTATCCATTCATTTGCAGGACATGAAGATGGCTTAGAATGCAGTGGCTCATGCTGCCCCTATTTGCAATAACCAGATACCCTTGCAATATTGTAAAATCAACATTACAACGCCCAAGGAAAAGAGACGTGATATTTCTTGTCCTCTCACGGTCTTCTGGGATAATACTTGATACTCACAGAGCACGCACATTTTGATACTCACGTTTCATAAATTCGCTCTCATAAAATGGATGAGGCCACATCAACCTCGGCAGAGTCTAAAGTCGCGTATTTTGACCGGCTTAAAAGATTTTCTCATACCACCAGCTGCGGGCACATATACGGGAAACTGGATGACGACGCCTTCGACGCTCGCGAACAAAAGCAGAGGGAGCTGCACAGGAATTTCTTTAGGCCTGCGAGGAAATTACATGCACATGGGCAGCCAGAGCCAGAGAAAGAGAACCAGCCGCAAAAACATGCAGAACAACAAATTTTGCCTGGGAAGCAGCTGAACAGCCTGCAAAATCTCACTCCCCGGAGACTCATTGCGGCGCCTCAGCCTCCATCTGGAAAGGTCATTAGGGGGACTGGACCGGGGAAGCCGAGGCCAAAGGAACGGCTTGATGCGTTGCTGAATGAGGAGGATGTGATCCAGGAGACGCCGTCAGTGGGTGCAGAGAAGACGCGTGGGGAGAAGGACAAGGACCAAATCGTTGTTGCTACTGCCGATACTCGTGTAGCGCCGCCAGCGTCGTTGAAAAGGTCGCTGGACACTTCCTCTGAAGAAGCATCCTCATCGCCCTCTGTTAATGTCAAGGCCGGTGTGGCGACGAGGACGACGCAGGCAAAGGCAACTAACGGCAATAAAAGAGGGCGTGTTGCCAAATCCAAGACACGGCCTGAGGTTGAGCAGATATTCAGGGGATTGTCTTTCTTTTACATCCCAGACAATGATATTGCGCCTGTTAGACGGCTGCGGATCAACAGGGCGAAAGAGTTTGGAGCCGAGTGGACGAGAGATTTGATGACGGCTACGCATGTCATTGTGGAGAAGAAGCTCATATATAAAGATGTCGAAAAGATTTGGCCAAAAGACGGGTTTGGAGATGCGGTGCCGCCAAAAGTGGTGACTGAGGATTATCCTCTCGACTGTATCCAGTTTCGTGCTATCGTGGATCCGAATCAAAAGAAGTATCTTCTAGACGGCCAGACTGCAGCAGAAACAGAGGACAACGAGGTTCCTCTTCCTGCCGCTGGTGCTACTGATTCAGGGCCCGGGGTAAAACCAAAGGCAGATTCGCTGCCTCTAAAACCGCAGCATCATAACAAGGGGAAGTGGGATTATGTCCCAGCCCGAGGGACGCCTTCTCAAGGAGAAGAATCCTCGGTCAGCAGCCCCTCAACAAGGCGTGCAACCAGAGCGGCGGCGGCAGCAGCGGCAGATTCTCAGCCTCTTGTACTGGACTTGGATAAGGCCGACGAGCTCGTCAGGAATATTCCAAAAGCGAGTGCTAAAGCCAAAGCACCGCCGAAGAGGGATGACGAGTTATCAGAATACATCTTGATGATGCAAGAGTTTAAAGATTTGCCCCTGGATGTTGACGAGGATGATGATGCCCAGTCTACGGCCATTGAATCCGAACATCAGGCGGATCTCGACGAAGGATCTGGCTCAGAGAATGAGCGACCTCAAAAGAGGAGATCATCTAGGAGGACACGGCCGACCAACAAGGCGATAGCATTCGAGGATCGCTTTGCTTGCAACAGGGCTGGGAGAAGGGATGCTGGCAAGGACAACCCAAATACACGCACCATTGAGATATTACAAAAGATGAACAGCTACTACGAGAGGGTCAATGACCACTGGCGGACGCTGGCCTATCGGAAGGCCATTAGCACCCTGAAGCAACAGAGCGTCAAGATCACCACAGAGGAGGAGGCCTACCGCTTACCCAGCATCGGTCGTCGCCTGGCGCAGAAGATTGAAGAGATTGTGACGACTGATACGTTAAAGAGGCTCGAATATGCACAGCGAGAACCAACAGACTACGCGCTGCAAACGTTCCTGAAGATTTACGGCGTGGGGAACAAAGTGGCACAGCAATGGATTGCCCAGGGCTGGCGGACGCTGGACGACGTAAAGCAACACGTCAAACTGACGCCCAGCCAGATGGTAGGCATCGAGCACTACGACGACTTGAACACCAGGATTCCTCGGAGGGAGGTCACCGCTCTTGGAGAGATTGTGAAGAGGGCTGCAGCACAGATTGACCCGACGGTGCAGCTTGTTATTGGGGGCAGTTACCGAAGAGGCGCCGAGAGTTCTCACGATATTGATCTGATTGTGACGAAGCCAGGCACCGAATCTGCGGCGGATCTAAAGCCGTTTCTGAATAGCTTGGTGGTTCGGCTGGAAAGAGACGAGTTTCTGGTGGCACGGCTGGCGTCATCCCGCGCTGGAAGCGACGGCAGCAAATGGCACGGATGCTGCGTGCTGCCCAAGATAAAGGGGCTCAATGACGACGACGACGATGACGACAAGTACCGCGCGATATGGAGAAGAATCGACTTTCTGCTCGTGCCCGAGGTTGAGCTGGGCGCGGCGCTCATCTACTTTACCGGAAACGACATCTTCAACCGCAGCATGAGGCTGTTGGCGTCGAAGAAGGGCATGCGGCTGAACCAGCGGGGATTGTATCGAGATGTGCTGAGGGGTCCGGACAGAGCCAAGGTGACGGAGGGGGAGCTGGTGGAGAGGAGGGATGAGAAGAAGATATTTGAGATTTTGGGGGTGAAGTGGCGGGAGCCGTGGGAGAGGTGGTGTTGAGTTTTGAGTGTTGTGTATTGCTTATTGCACATATATGCTTGGTGATTGGTGATTGGGTACATACCAGGTATGCTGTGGTGTTGGTTGTAAGAGGAGGGAGCAAGAAGCTGGATATATCGTATAAGCAGCTTCTGGACTATGGCTTGCTATATTCTATATTGCATAGCGTGAATCCGTGCATCATACTGCTTATATGTAGATACCAGGTCCCTGATAATTGAGCCAAGCTTTAGTCGGAGCAAATGTGATGATGCATTACTGCCACGTGCTGGTAATGATGCAAGATGAGGGGAGGTACTTATATGCATCATCACATGCCAAAAAAAAAAAAAAAAAAAAAAAGGGAGACTGAAGTACTACCAACATGCACAGAGATGGTCTCCCATCTTCTCCGCACATGCGCCAGATCTACTCCCAGATCTGCTGAGTTTAGCCCGCTGTGCTAAACCACAGGCGGGGGATGCGTTGCCTCCAGCGGTCACGAGCGACCGACTCTAGGGGTCTCTCAGCTCCACTGCCGCAGCGGGACTGCTAGCGAAAAAGGAGTGACGTACATTTTGAATCTTTAGGTAAAAACCGGTCCCCATTTTTTTCCCATCCCAGGCGCAACAGCCGACCGAGGCTCAAGTCATCAGCAGCCGGAGCTTGTCTCCTGCTACCGCAACTTTCTACGACACCCTTTTTTTCTTTTGCTCTTTACTCTCCTTCAACCCGTATTCCCAAATTCAGTCCGATTGCGCCTCCAGATATAATCTCATATCTGTTTTTTTTTTTTTTTTAATCTTCTCCCTAACGCAAGTCACAACGATCCTCGCCGTCCGAAAACGTAGCTACGCAATACACGCTGCGGCAAGCGTTGTGATACCCTGACAGAAGCGTCAATAGCCGAGGCACCATGGCGGCCTCGGCGTTCTTGGAGGAGTTGAAGGTATGCGCAACTTGGTGATGAGGTTTCCCTTCCTGTCGCAGAGATGGAAAGAAGCGAATATATTGGGATCGAAATTGTCAAGATTGGAAGCCAAATGCTCATCTATCTATTCCGCGACAGGCCGTTGCAGAGGGCATCGCGCTAGACCCGGCATATCATGACGTCCTATCGCTGGTGAAGACGGTGCGCAATGGCGCAGTCTACGGAACCAAAGTGCGGTTTCCGCACGCGCTGGTGTGAGTTACGAGAGGAACCTGAATATCGGAGCCAGTGGGAGTTCTTATCTTATGCTAACGTGTGCGCGATAGAATGATCTTTCTCTTCCGATCCGGAACGTACGTATCTTCCCTTGGCCGCCGACGATACCCATCGATGGCCATCTATACATGTATGCGCACGTTGAGAGGGAGACTTGTATTAACAGAAACTTCTGGGCGATAGATTCAAAGAAAAGGCTTCGTTGGTGTTTAGGGCTACGAAGAAGCATGCCACAAACTTGGCCAAATTTGCGTCCATATACAAGATTACAATGCTGGCGCTGAAGCGCTACGGGTCTACGCCGGGCAAAGAGGGTAAGTGTCTCTCCGTGTGATATTCTACGGATACAACAGCATTAGATGCAGTACTCACTGACACGTCCTCGTCGACAGGCCCCCTCGATTCCTTCTTCGCGGGCCTCCTGGGCGGCTACCTCGTCTTCGGCCAGCGCTCCAAGCGCTACGGCAAAATCTCCTCCGTCAGCCAGCAGATCGTCATCTACATCTTCGCACGCGTTGCTCTCGCCCTGGCGCGCCTCGCGGTCAAGCCGGGCCACGGCCTGCCCATCGTCTCGTCCGAGCCGCTGCATTCGCAAATCAGCCACTACGCATGGCCGGTGTTCGCCTCGGTGTCGTGGGGCTTGGTCATGTTGCTGTTCAAGCACCACCCCGAGGATCTCCAGTCGAGCTTGAGGAGCAGCATGACGTATATTTACAAGGACTGCGACGAGTGGGATTCGCTAAGGACTCTACTCTGGCATAACAAATAGAGCGAAGGAAGGGAAAGGGCCTTGTTACACGGTTAGGTGGATAACGACTTGGTGTCCGATAGATGGATGCCTTTTTCTTTTTAGAACGCCCTTTTTTTTTGGATGGGCACATAGTCGGCGTTCATGTGTTGCTGCATTTACTTTGGCCACATCATTGGTTTGCAGGTGTAGTTTACTGGAGGGTGTTTTTGCTGTCTGGGCTTTTACTGGAAGATATATAGCGGTGAACGAATGTTGTACTGCATGAACAAGAAAAAATAGCAAGCAGGCATTGTGCTAATACTGCTGAATTTGCATACAAAAGAGTGCATGTCTACATATCCAATTTCTCATATCCTAATTTAATTTTATCAGCAAGGTATTGTTCCTATTGAATTGTAACATCTAGATAACGGCATTGAGGCGCTGACTACCCCAGCAGCCTGATTTTAGCGGCCTTCCGGGAGCTACCCCGCTGTAGCTTGGCGCTGCCCCGCCAAACAGCTTCCACTATCAACATCATCTTATCACGTTCTCGCTCTCTGGACTCTTGTCTTCTAACAAACAACCCTCTTCAGCCATCCGCCTCCAACGAATCACTCTACAATGGATCCCAATCCAAAGGTAACTGCGGCCCTCGCCGCCACAGAATCATCTCCCGGCGATAAAGGCCCCCTCTACGAAGCTCTCCTCAACGACGTCTCAACCTTTTCCTCACCCGCTCCCACCGCAGCCGACCTCAATGCCGTCTTCGACTCCTTCTTCAGCCAGAGCCTTGGCCTCGTGGCGACCCGATCATTCCTAAACGTCTTCATCGCAACACTCAAGAAGATGGAGAAAGAGAGCCTGTGGATCGAGGTTGGAAACCGAACGCTGAGCATCCTGGCAGCCCAGCCGTCGTCCTTCTTCGATGCCGCCGCCACAATATATGAGCTCGTAGCCACGGCTCACGAGAACGACGAAGACTTCCTCGATGCCGCAAAGGCCCTGGCCGAGATACCCCTCGACAGCTCGCAGCGCAAAGTGTCAGATGCCGACAAGGCCCGCGTGTGGGTTCGCATCGTGCGCAACTACCTAGAAGTCGGCGATGACACAGCCGCCGAGACGTACATCAACAAGCTCAAAAACATCATGCACACTGTCTCGGACCCGGATCTCAATTTACACTTTCGTCTCTCGCAGGCACGCATCCAGGATGCGAAACGGGACTTTTTGTTTGCCGCCCAGCGATACCACGAGATCAGCTTCTTCCCCGCCGTGGCCGAAGAGGAGCGCCTTCACACGCTGAGCATGGCTGTCAAGTGTGCCATCCTGGCGCCTGCCGGGCCCATGAGGAGCCGGATTCTGGGAAGACTTTACAAAGATGAGAGATCAGCGCAGTTGGATGAGTTTGGCATCCTGGAAAAGATATTCCTGGACCGGCTGCTCTCGCCGGCAGAGGTGGACAAGTTCGCAGAGGGGCTGCAGCCGCATCAGCTAGCCACCACAGCTGACGGATCTACCGTTCTCGCCAAGGCAGTCATGGAGCACAATCTGCTCGGTGTATCAAGGCTATACAACAACATCCAGTTCGAGGCCCTGGGCTCATTGCTGGGTCTGGATGCCGATAAGGCCGAGGAGACAACCGCGCGAATGATCGAACAAGGACGACTCGTGGGGCGGATGGACCAACTAGACGGGATTGTCTGGTTTGAAGGTGGAGAGGCATCAGGCCAGAAGGGCAGCGGCCGCGCTGAGGCTCTGGCGGGCAAAGAGATGCGCAGATGGGACGCCAACGTAGAGAGTCTGGCCGAGGAGGTTGAGAACGTCATTAATTCGTTACAGAAGGAGTTCCCTGTAAGAAATCTTCTCCTAATCTGTCTCGCTCACACTCGCTATGAGTGCTTCAGGAAGCTAGTCGCTAACGTTTTACGTATCACAACTAGTCCTTTGTTGCCGAAAATCTTGCCGCATAGGTAAGCCAAGACGAGAGTCTGAAGAAAGGGAGAGAAGAAGACAGAGAGGTGAAGTTTCATGTGACACCGCTTTCGGGAATATATGGAGTACTTTGGCGTGCATGGTGTAGCGAGGAATTAGCTAATGCGGGATTCTAAACATCTTCCTGTTTTTATATTTTATTTCATTTCCTTTTTTTTTTATTGTTTCTCGCAGACAGGCATTAAGACTATACTACTGTGTCAAAAAAAAGACGCAATATGTTTTTACAATATGCTTTCCCCATTTCGTTTTGTCCTGTAAATAACCTTGAGAGTTTCTTATTTGGAGATGCTGTTGTCAAAGCGGTGCAGAGACCATAGGTTGCCCTTATGACGCACCCTTTTTCTTACTCGAATACAGCTATCGATCCTACATCTTCTAGATGCACACCGCTTTATAGTATAGTTACACATAGAACTCCGGGCTGTCAAAGATAAGAAAGGGGAGGAAAAAAAAAATACAGATCAAAGTTCCAAAAATCCATGTCACGTTCAGTCCCATAATGCATTCGATCCCGGTTAAACGCCCCTCACATATCTTCTTCTTCTTTCTTTCTTTCTTTCCCATTTAGTCTTCAATATCGTCATCGCTGAGAACGAGCTTCTGCTTCAACATGCCCGTAACGCCCGTTCCGGCTTTGATGCCCATCCTCTTCTTCCGGGGGGTGCCGTCTTCCGATGGCTTATCTGTTGCCCACATCTCTCCCGTTGCGCCATCGTCGTCAGCATCGGACTCGTCGTCTGGCGGGACGCTCACGCCGGAGAAGGAAACAATCTTTTCGAGGTCTCGCTGCCGTATGCCTGTCTTGCGGCAGCGGGCAATATGTGCCATGTAGGGGAGCCGTTCGAGAAGCAGTTCGCGGCGAGAGGTGCTGCCAAGGGTCATAATCGGGGGACTGTCGCTTTCTTCTTCGCCTTCTCTTTGTTTGGTATCTTTGGACGCAAAAGCTTTGTCTGCTTGCTTCTTCTGCCCCTGATTAGAGCTTGCAGGGAGCTGATTCCTTCGAAAGATGCTAGCACCGTCCATGATGTTCCTCGCTGGGAGCTCAGCTTCGCTTCTAAGAATTTTCCCTGACCAAACGTCAATGAGTCCTCCAATCTCTTCCTTTGTCCGCCAAAGCTTGAGACTTGTCGGGTAGAACATCTTGAATGCGTCGCTGCCCTTTTGCGTGCTCCATGTCTTTCTCTTGACGGGATTAGGTAGAGAAAAGAGCATGCCGCGTACCGCGACTTGAAACGTAATCTCATCCTGCCGTAGGACATGACTTGCAGAATCTCCAAAGTTCCCGCCGAATCCACCACGTCCGCCAAAGAAGACGTCTCCAGAAGGACTAAGCAAGTCGCCCAGGGAAAGATACTCAATACATTCATTGACGTAATCAATCGGAGTCGAGAGGTCCATCGGATCAGTGCCTTCGCAGGACAACACGTAGTTCTCGTGCAGAGCCGAAATAAACGTATGCGTGTCGGTACCAGTCTCGTCGATCAAAGAATCAACAGACACCAGTGATGCTTTTGGGCGCGAATACTGCGACAGATAACTCGGTAGCCTTTCTGCTGGGTCATTCGATGGCATATCGTCTCGCTTGTTGTAGACCACTTTGCCAACAGCGTGGAAAATGCCCAGGCTAGCTTCGCGCTGAGATATTTGTTCGAGGCTCTCCTCTTCGCCGCGTGTAAGGGCAATGGCATCTTTTGCTCCTTTTTTCTGCTTTGTAAACGTTACTTTGGATCCCCAGTCGGCATCTTGATCTCCCTTTAAGCATAGAAACTCGAGCGATGATATGGCACTGCGAATGTCGCCAATCTCACCGAGCCGCTTTAGTACCAGCGGCCCTGGTGTTCGCCTCCGCCCTGACTTTCGTGATTCTTTTTGCACAACAACCTCCAGAGCTTTGGATAACAGCGAAGGGGCTATCGCGTTAAATTCGATCAAGCCGACTCCTGGATGTCGGAGGATTTCTGGTCCAAGCAGTCGATGAGCAGTCAAGCTATCTGCTGAAGCCGACGTCGTAGTCAACAATGTCTCTGATATTATGATAACAACGGGCGTTATGGGCTCTGTTCGCTTCTGCTGTCCAAAGGCATGGAGAGACGGCGTTTGCGACGCCAGATACTGAAGGATGGTCCGCCGAAAAGATGACAGCGCAGTTGAGTTTCGAGAAAAAGTGTTTGGGAATTCTTCGATGAGAATTATCTTTCTGCTGCTACTGCCGCTGCCGTTTTGCGCGGTGCCGCTTGAGCTCGCCGGCGTGGATGATGGCTCTGGTTCTTCCAAATCTAGAGCCCCAAACTTGCCTCCTCGCCCAAGGAAATCCTCAAATTGCGCCGACGATGACACGTAACCAGTCACTGAATTTCCTGCAGGATTCTTCCACTCCAGAATCTCAGACCCCATATCGTTTGCCAAAAGGCGGACTGTTGTGGTCTTCCCAGTGCCAGCGGCGCCTTTCAATATCAGCACCCGCTGCCTCATTCGACCTCCCATAACGTCCTCAAGCCATCTCCTGACGTCTGCAACCTTTTTCTTGTGTACTGCTAGTTCGTCCAAGTTTCGCGGGCCAAATCGTTCCGACCACGGGCGTAAGTCATCATTCAATGCATCAGTGGCTGTCGGTCGACTTGGCTTGAGGAACCGTTGGCTCATAGTTAACGAGCCTGTGGGGGTGGATTGAGCGCCGGCGCTCGAACTTTTCAGTCGTTTCCTCACATGCTGCCCAACCAAGCTGGAGGAGCTAACTTTGAACTCTGATATCTCGTCGTCGTCGGATATAGGATCGTGAATCAGATCGTCTATCGGTTCTGTCTTTCTATCGGCTCCCAACCCCGGCCTCGTCGCCTTTTGCGCCTGTTTAGAGAAGAGAGTCTTCAAATCTGCCGTCTTCCCTTTGTCTTCAACTTTGCCCGCATCGCGGGTTTTCTTAGGGCTGAAGTTTGTGCCATTCTTTAGCGATCGCGACAGGCGAAGAGGGCTGCCATTGTTGGATTGGCCGTTCGTGGTTCGTCGTTTCGCGGGGCTCGGTGATGCAGTGGGCGCTCGTGCCTTTGATGGAGTGCTTGGTGAGGATAGAAGGAAATTGGTCAAGGTATTGGCCTTGGGCTGCTCGTCTTCATCGTCGGACGCCTCAACGGTATTCCGCCGGCGACGCTTCGCGGGCGGTGCCATTAACGCGACTGAAGCATCTGTGCTGTGAGATTCCCATGCAATTCTGGCGCATACGATGCAAAATAAGCCAGATAGTCGGTCGGTAGTGTCGATAGAAGAGCTGATATGGTATCAAGAAGAAAGAGTATGGAGTAATATGGAGGGATGAGAGGCAATCTTGGTATGCCTAGCTAGCGAGTAGTCTGTGTACAGTGTATGCATCTATGAACATTTTAATCAGCACTGTATGTTCAGCTGCTAAGGCAGCCGTCACTAGGCTGAACTCGAGCGGATGCCTTGTTGATAGGCTTGTACTTCGTGCATATCAACCTAAAAAAAAAAATGTAGTCACAATAATTACTACCTTAGAGGTAGTTCTATATCAAAAATACATATCAATAAGTACTAGTAGACATTCATAAATCACCAGATACCTAGACTAGAATACAGTTTACGAGAAAAAAAAAACAAGGGCCAACCTTCAAATAATGCCCAAGGTACAAATTAGATTATTTTTCCATGCTATGCCTCATTACCATGCTTTCGTTTCCAAATCCATCTCCTACAATATCCAGTCGAATTGCCAGCCAAATATCCCCGTTAATGCGTAACTAAAAAACCCATCCGTGAAAGTTGTCAACAAAAGTTACTGCAGCTTGAAGGTAGCGCTCATGAACATCGCCCCATGTTCGAGCAGTGTCTCTTATCACTCGTATCGCTGTACGTATCAATGTCAGCATCTAGTCGTTCGCTTCCCTCTCAATCTCGGCGTAATATTGCGAAATAGAACTGTACCTTTAACATAGTGAGCGTCTTTGGACCACGCTGAGTTCAGCGCTTTATCTTCCACATATTTCCAATTCTTGCCTTTCAAGTCGGTCTCGATATTGTCGTAATCGGGTAACGGTCGACCCTTGATGCTGAATACAGCCAAGACAAAAAGCCACCATGCTCTAACCAGAGCAACATGATGCTGGGGTGGGATAAATGGCAGGAGAACGCGGACAGCATGGCTGGAAGTTAAGATATGAACGATGAAAAAGTTGTATGCGTGGGTTCCTGGCTGAACGGTGGCTACAAGCAATGCGACAGCCGCTTCTTGTGAAAGTTCAAACTGTTTCTTCGGATCGTCGTCAATAACCCATCCATTCCAATATTCCAGGAATGCCGACTCGTGATCTTCAAGATACTGTTGCATATCACCGACTTGAACTTGCTCTTTGCTAAACCTATCGTCCTTGGAGAGCTGGATTAAGAGGTCTAAAGGCGCTTTCGATTTCAGTGGAGACGGCCTGGTATAGGAGCTGTCATCAAGGTACTTATGAAGAAAGTCATACTTGACGGAGACCAATGCAAGCGCCTCCATAGCAATTTCTTTGCTATCCACCTCATATGCATAGCCAAGGTGGATGATTGGATGGCCAACTAACATTAATCAGTATGTGAGGTTCAGAAGAAAACTGTTATGGGGGGAGATTTCATACGCCCGTCTAGCAAAGCATGAAACAGCGGCTTTTGGCCACTGAATAGGAAATGCTGCACTTCTTTCTTCCAGTCGTACGCAAATTCCATGGCGAGTTTATCCTCAAAATAATCAATAAAAGCTCTTTGGTAGCGTTTGTCTCCGAGAAAGTCTCTCCAGTCCTCATCAATCACCTCGGAAGGCGACGGCTCCCACGGAACCAGACCTTTAATCTCGTTGTTGTAAACCTCATTGAGATGGTTTTCATTCCCTCCAAGTAGGTAGGTCGCACCGAGTATATGAGGGTTATGGTTGTCGAACTGGAGATCGTTCCACAATATGGCGTAATTTACGTGGTTTGCCTTCAGCAGGTGCTTGAGGCATCGAGCCCGCCTATCAGTGTTTGTCTCAACATGATGGACTTCAACAGACGGCAAATCAATGACTCCCGCCCTAGATCTGCTGCCAATGACCAAGCTGGCACCAGGGATGTATGAAAGGAGTCCCGACATCCTGGTTGCGTTTATGCGAAGAAGACGGCAATTGACTTTGATTTACAACAGAATTCCAACCTCATCAAAGTACCAGTTGTGTTGGGGCGACAAAGTACTCTGCTGGAATGGCCCGAGTTTATGTGGAGATGGAGCATTATAGTGGGGGGAGCTTCTGCACTCCCGCGCTGCCCGTCCTATGACGCTGCAAGTCACGCGTTTTCCAGCCACAGACCAGAATCGCGAGCCTCGCCCCGGCCTCAGCCTCGGCGCCGACGATTCAAAAGCAAACGCGCGAGATATAAGAGTATGCCAGGAGAGTCATGGCGCAGTCTTATACCGCGGTTCTCTCCATATATGCCGAGCTGCTCTCAAACATCCGACAAGTGTCTGTTAGAGCCACACTCTCCTCATCGTCAGACTCGACGACCAAGGCCGAGATCCTTGACGATGGCCGTCGCATCCAAGTCCACCACCAGGGTGAGGTAAGATCGCTTGATCTTCCAACCCGAGTCTCAGTGCGCTCTGCAATACCTATCCCAGAAAAATCTTCGCTGGACTTGGCCTGGAGATTGCCGGTGCCCGCCACTGAAACAGGACTAGCGAGATTCTCTGCCGAGAACCAATCAGTACCTTGGAGTTCAACGGACATCAAGGCTGGGTCCTGCGTCTGCTGCCGGCACTGCGATAGTGCAATCGTGCAACGAGGGCGTATAAAGTCATGGAAAGACTTGCCCAGCGAGAACTGGGCGGAGATGATGGAATTTTGGCATTGTCACAAGCCTCATGAGCATGAGCATCACGATGGCGAAACCTTGTCTAAGCGCGGCTACGGAGCTGATAGTTCGATCACTGCCCAGCCAGAAATTGGCTTTGTGGACCTCACTTCCTTCATGTTTTCCGAATCGGATTGTGACGGCCTTTTAGTAAGTCTTGACTTGGTCCCTCCTATTCCATCTATTCGCAATATCGTTTAGAGACGACGGGGAAAGAGAAGGTGGCCTAGCCGAGCGTATACATACCTCTCAGTGGCCCGGCCACCGATACAATTCCCCAAAAAGGATGCAGTGCTTCTTCCTACTTGACTGTGGGCGGCTTTAAGGCCCATACCCTTCTTTCACGAGAACGGGTTAGGCATTAAGGCTGATATAAGCAGTCTCTTGCTTTTCATCCAGTTTCCAGAGATGTGGGATTCAGGAGATTAAAGGAGATATATCTGTAGTATGCGTAGACGTGATTACACCGCGTTTATTTCTTGGTGCGTAGGATAGTTTAGCTTACCAGCAGCAGTTTTCTCATCCCGCTTCTGATGCCTCTTTTGATTCCATCAAAGAAGCCATAGGCGAAGCCGACCCAGTGAAGCCTTTACGTATTTCCTGTAAATCTTGCAGAACAGAAATCGGAATGTTTAATGCGCTGGCATCATCTATCACCCTGTTCAAGTGGCAGGTTACGTGTGAAACGGCCGAAGCTAGTCAAGCTCCGAGCAGTTCAGAGTGCCTGGCAGCCACTCTGATAGCGACGATATCTCGATCGGGCTCATCTAAATCTTTGGTGGCATCACATACACTTGATGTTGATCCAGAGGCATCCCAATCAGAGGCATCCCAATCTCTACATCTCTGGGTGCTCAATGCGAATGTGGTGTATTCGTCAACCATGCGTGAAGGAAGGCGGGTGGCGATCAAAGTATTGTATCAAGACATTGGTGCGGAGGAAGGGAACAAGCTGGTTGATTCCATGACTTCGGGTGTTCAGGAAATCAGTTTTCCAGCAGCCGCTATAAAGACGGCTCGCCAAATTCTGCAGGAAAGCAACGACTTAATGCCCGCCTCAGAGCGGCTATTTCAGCAATGGCATGTTGGCCTGCTAGAACGTTGGGAGTAGTCGATCTATTCACAAGGACAAGGGATAGAGCTTATATCTACCGTTTGAATGACTTGACATGGGTTGTTGGCATCAATATGCCAGGGCCGTGACAGCCAGAATGGGGACTGGTAGAAATGAATATCGCGCACTGTATTATGCAAGCGGTCATGCCGCCGCTTTTACAGTAAGCTTCTTATGTTGGCACGGTATGCAGGCAACACTTCTAGCACAACTATCAGCCTTACCCCAGCGCTCGCCTGCATTCCTCTTCATCCTTCCATTCTCCCCATGCCCCTCCACATTTGTCACCGCACATTGGAGTTGTTCTACTTTAAAATGATAGAGAAAATATAACTTTTGCAACTCAGTCTCATAAGACATTAGTGAGACCCAATAGAACAGCCGACGCCACCTCACGCCATGCATTCTGAAGTTCCATATATTCCTGTCGGATGCATTGGAATCTCACAAGACGAGAGCCAGATCAGTAGACACGACTGGTCAACATTAGATCATCGGGGATGGCAAAGACTCGAGCGACATGGCGGCACTATCAGCAGCAGCGACTGTGAGCCTAAGCCTGGCGAGCTATGCCTCGATCCCAGAATACAAACGTCCCTCCTTACAGCTCCAAAGCTTCTTTCGCTCGCTCAGTTGTTTCATGCTCAATGGTGCCAGCTTGAATTCTGCGTCAGTACGTTGGATGAAGAGCTGGGAATTATCAGAGTGTATCTGCTACCAGACGATGTTCAGCGACGTTCGATAGACCGCACTGGTACAAAATTGCAAAGGGAGAGGGCCAAGGTGCTTCGCTGCCTTGATTATACACCATGTGCTTGGAAAGCCGTTAAGATACCAGAAGAGACTGGCCGTCCTGTACTTGAATGCCCCAACACCGATGAAAATGACAAAGACATATCTCTGCTACAGCTCTTCAATACCATTCCTTCACCCTGCCCAGACTTGGGTTCAGTCAACGAGCCATATACACTGGACGCAATGTATAATCTCATGGAGAGCAAGGTGCCAGGACTCAAAACAGAGTTATATCTGTATCAAAGGCGATCTGCAGCTTTGATGCTGCAGAAGGAAGTGCAACCCGGCCAGACTCTCGACCCCAGGCTATTGCATCTGAAAGACACACACGGCTCATCTTGGTATATAGACCATGTTAAAGGTGCAGTTCTCTTGGACCCACGATATTACGATGCGGTTTCGGGTGGGATTTTAGCAGAGGAAATGGGCTCTGGCAAGACAATAATCTGTCTTGCGTTGATACTTGCGACGATGCATTTGCCTACACATCCACCTGATTTTTATAAAGAGGGTCAGCCACCAGTCAGACAGAGAATCGCATCCCTCGCTGATATGGCAGCCTCGTGCGCCACGCGCCATGCCGTTCCTTGGAGATCCTATTTCGAAGTGTGGAAAGCGCGGCATGGTTATGAGTTTACTCATTGTAACGACATTCTCTCGAGAAATCCTGGGCATTATTTTCTCCCCACAAGAGGACCTCTACGTTCTGGACGGCGTTCTGCAGGCATCACGACCCCGCCACCTGAAAAAGTCTACCTAAGTCCGGCTTCAGTTGTGATTGTTCCCGATAACCTCCTTGCGCAATGGAAACAGGAGATACAAAAGCATACCGATGGATTAAAAGTAATAGTCCTTAAAAGAGGCGACAAGCTTCCCTCGCACGATGAGTTATTGACATACGACATAGTCCTGTTCTCTCAGTCTAGATTTGAGAGCGTTGTGAAGCAGGATGGCGGGGTCAGCCGTTCCGTCTTGTCGTCCCTCCATTTTAAGCGATGTATCGTGGATGAGGGTCACAGGCTTGGTAACTCGCGAATTCGCAAGAAGAGTAATCTCTTAATTGGCCTAGAGTCGATGCATTTCTCCTCTCGTTGGATCGTTACAGGAACTCCTTCACATGGTTTATACGGAGTTGAATCATCTCATGCCTCTACGGCACCTTCTCATACCAACCACAGCAACTCTTCGACCCAGATGGAAAAACAAGATCTTGAGCGGATTGGGGCCATTGCTGCCCTATATTTAAAAGCCCGTCCTTGGGCAAACATAGAGATCGAAAACGGCGATACGGTGGCTGATTGGACTGAATACTTAATGCTCCCCAAGCATCACCCCAGGGGTCAAGGTCGATGGGAAAACGTGGAATCTACGCTCAATTCTCTCATTATTCGCCATCGTATGTCGGAAATTGACACTCTTTTACCCTTTGTAAATGAGAAAGTCGTGGTCCTCGAAGGTTCGTTTCAGGATCAGCTGTCATTGAATCTGTTCTCTATGATGATAGTATTCAACTCTGTCCAATCGCAGCGAACGGATATGGATTATTTCTTTCATCACAAGCAAAGAAAAGCCCTGCTGCAGATCGTACACAATTTGAAGCAGGCAAGCTTTTTTGGAGGGTCTTTCTTCACTGCTGACGAAATTGCTAAATCAGTAGAAACCGCTGAAAAGTTTTTGACAGAGCGGAAATTTCCCATCAGCCCGGAGGATGAATTGTTGCTTCAGCAAGCTATCCAATTTGGCAACCTAGCGATACATAATAGACTCAGAAATCTTACCAACCAATTTCACGAAATGGCAGTATCGATCACGGGCTTTCCCGGCAACGCTGGCGCATCCTGGTCCCTTGATGGTGCAGCCATGGACGGTAGTATCTGTACCTCTACCAGCATGCTATTATCGCTTCAGAGTCTAGTATATAAAGCAGCGGGGAGTGAAGAGAAATTTAACTCTCTTTTAAACGGCGAACTGATCTCAGAAGGCGCGCTGGAACGTTCGAAACTTCTAGATGCGGCAGCTCCTGAGAAAAGTTCAAGATCAAAGGAGAAATCCTCTGGTACACTTGCCGGCAATACAAAATTAGGTGATGATAGCCCGAAGAAGGTACGCTCACATGGCATAAACGGAACTGAGCCGAAGACCCTCGCTGTCGAACCATCCGCCGGTCATCTGGAACAGACAAAGATCACCGCGACTATATCCGCAAAACTCTCATATTTGGTTGACTGTCTGGGGAAATATCAAGAAGACGAGAAAATAATTGTTTTCTACGAGAATGAAAACGTAGCATGGTACTTAGCTAGCATGCTTGACGTGGTTCGTGTTTCCACAAGAGAGAAAGGTTCCGTGGTTATGCTGACAGACTTTCAGCTTCAAATCCAACATTTAATTTATGCCAAATCTTTGAGCACAGAGAGGAGAGCGCAATATGTTAATACATTTAACCATAACGAAAAATTTAGGTGGGTTGATTCTGGCATTAAGAGTATTAGAGGCATAGTATCTTAACCATCAGATATAGAGTCCTCCTTATGGATATATCCCAAGCAGCGTTTGGTCTCGATATGCGAGAGGCATCTCGAATATATTTTATCAATCCAGTCTTGAACCCGCAGGTAGAGGCACAAGCCATAGGCCGAGTGCGACGAATCAGCCAAAAGAAGCCAGTCTCTGTTGAAACGCTTGTGCTGAAGAACAGTTTGGACGAAGTCATTCTCGAACGCAAGAAACATATGACTCATGAAGAACATCGCCGAGCTAAATCCATTTTAGATGTCCGACCGATATATAACTGGATTAAAAATGCAAGAGTTACTCCATTGAGTTCGAGCGAAGACAACTATACTTTACAAATGGCCACGCTTCAAACTACACAACCTGTATTTGGCAGAGGATTCGGAGTTGCAGCACATCCCGACGACGGTATCATCCTAGATGAGAAACGTGCGCCAAAGAATGAGCCACCAGGGCATCAAAAGCCTCTCATGGTGTCGAATGTGTTGAAGAGATCGTATGATAACGGACCAGGAAGAGGAGGTTTGACAAGGGATGACGAATGTGATGCAACATCCCAGCTAGAGCCGACATCTCAGCCAATTCGGCGGGTTCGCTTTGCAGTTGGCTGAAATAGAATTTAGGATCGTGTGAATAAGGATAAGCTAGCTTTATGCTCACACGGCAAACTTATAATGACATTGATGCTATACAGCCATTGGCTGAATTCACACTCGTTGTGATGCACTAATTTTCCGTCGCGCGAGCTCGCGCAGCTTGGTTTACAGCTGGTTGATATGCGAGCTTTTGTTTCTCTGTCTTCTTTCGAGAGATGGGTATTACAGAAAATGATTGAGAAATATTATCACGTTCGTCCAAAAACAGAATCACATTCCGACACCACCGCATAATGGGATGAAGAAGCCCTGAGAAGCCAGTTGATGGATTGTTTTATTCGCCAGCAAGGGTAGAAAATAAGTGAGACATTACTGTAGACATCCTTGGGAAAGCTGAAAGCCACTCCGCCACCCAGCTGAACCATCCTCACGCTTTGCTACTACTATCAACCATGCGGCCCCCTCTCTTAGCTAAGACAGCCACGCGAAAGGAACGCGCACCAACGGTGGCCTTGCGTCGAATAAGGCTTGCAGAAAGCGCCGTGCCAGCCTTAATAACGCCTTTCTGCGTGACAGCCGCACGGAAGCGTACCTGCGGCTGAATCTACATCGCCGGATTGTGCTTGGGGAGCTGCTTCAGGGCACGGGCCTTGGATGACGAGCACACCCCAAGGCCCAAAGACGGTGGAGGCTGAGATCGCGGGTTCTAGGCCTTTTCAGCTCCGAGCCTAGCAACAAACGCGCCTAGAAGCTTTTCGTGCGGCCGGGCTCTACCCTGGCAAGTGAAGACAATGGACGGCCATTCTTTGCCAGGAATTCGAACGACGATGATCTGCCCATACACGAATGTGGTTCATGCAATTTATCGACGGCTGGAATTGGCATTGAGTGAATCCGCTTGCTTCTTGTCTTGGAAGTAAGGGCCGGTCGAATCATCCAAAAGCCGCCGCCCCCCTAGCAGTCAAGGATTTGCCCACTAGGGCCAACATATATTGGGCATTTCCCGATCTAGGCAAACACGAAATATCGGTCTCCCCACCCCATGTCTCGCGTGAGAAGGGCAAATTATAAATACGAATTAGCGGGACAAAATACATTGAGAGGCAGCATTCGGTGCCACGGCGCATTTCGATGGAGTGGACACTCTTTCTTTTTTGATTAATTCCCACAATTTCTACCCCTGGATCGCTACGCTTGTACCTGACCCGGCAGTCGACGCTCGGTCTGCATTACTGGCACTAGCACCTCGTACCTGCGTCAAAGTCTCTGGACTAGGGAAAAGCCATGGGCACTCAAGGGCCTTGATTCGTGGGGCTTGAACTTCTTGGCTTTCCCGGCCGTCAGGGTAGTCGAACGTAAAAAGGAGCCTTGTCTGTTAGTGGTATGGTATGGTTATCCAAAGGGAAGACGAGAGAAAAAGAGACAAAAAAGAGAAAATGAGGAAGAAAATAGCATAGCGGGCAGGCTGGGCTCGGGCTGGGCATCCGTCATGCGGGCCACCACCCCCGGGAGAAATCAATCAAAAAGATGTGCTTCTCCGCCCCTTTTGCCCCAGGCTTCGCTACCACTAGCCTGCTTGCTCCTCCAAAACCCTTGAAGGGTACACGCGGATCGTTCCAACTGATCGTCAAGAGCCTCTGGAGTTCGACAAGCGAGCAGACGTGAAAGAGATAGAGAGAGGCAGAGGGACCCCAGGAAACCAGCATTCAGGCTGAATATCACGGGGTTCGTTCATTATTACCTTGCTCCACGTCGATTTGCTGGCGTCACTGTTGCTTGCTGCCTCTTGTCCATCATCTTTTTTTCTCTGTATGCAATTCTTCTGCAGGATGCAATTCGTGCCAGATCTTTGTGTGTGCTAAACTGAGCAAGAATCCGGCATCATGGCATCGACTGCCACCATTAAATCTTTCCCTCTGCCACCGGCCTTTACCGCGGCGGATCTCTACTCTATCGATGAAGATGGCAACGTGGACGCAGTGAATGTTGAGCGCGTATCACGCATGAATCGGACGACAAGGGCAGCGAGTCAATCAGGAGCGCATCCAGTATATCAAGGCACGCAAAACGCATCAAGATCTCAGGAATCCTTCCACGCGGCATTGAAGCGGCCCCCGAAGTTGACAGGCACTTCCATGAGCAAGAACGGCAGCAACTATACCCCTCCAACATCTCCTACATCTCCTAGATCGCCTACCACTCCCAGATCGCCCACATCTCCTACCTCTCCTACATCCCCCACTAGTTTTGCTCACGAAGGTATCGAGGGTCCAAGGAAAAGGGCAGCTTCCATAGGGAACAGGATGAACTTGAATACACTCGAGACAAGTAGCTGGGTGCGCGAAAGCGTGTATCAGTCGTCACCGATTCGGACGGCATTCAGACCCGACAGGCTCGACAGAGGACCTAATGAGCTCTTCAATCTCCTACCTGGCGAAGTACTCGATCTAGTCCTACAATCTCTGAAAGGATCACACTTGAATAGGAACAGTGAGAGCTGTGCGACATGTATGATGCGCGATCTCTGCAGCGCTGCTCTCTGCAGTCGTAGATTGTACAAACACGCCCGCGTAGCTTTGTAAGTCTTTTCTTCCTCTATTCCGCTATCTGGGCTCTCTTTCTCTGTCCTTTACATTATTATAAGGGAGATTTCTCAATGTCTAATCATCAAAACGTGCAGATACGAAGACATCCAACTCGTTGGCTCAGATTCAGCTGCACACAAGAAGAAGTTTAAGCAAAATCAAGGCAATCGCATGACCATGCTACGACGCACCTTGCGCACCAACCCGAATATCGCCTCCTTAGTACGCTCGTTAAAGGTGCCACACCCAGAGCCGCCGTTGAACTGGTCTGTCTCGAAGGGCATGTTATGGCTAGAGCAATACGAAGATCAGGTTGCCACGCTGATTATGGCCTGTCCCGAGCTGGAGCGACTTTCGGGCCCAACACCAAACTACGACCACTCGTTCAAGAAGATATTCCACGCGCTGTCGACGAGAAGGTCGTTGAAGGACATGACTTGGATTATCGATCCTGCATCCACACCGGTGCAACAGCAAGGAGGTCAGCGGACAGACTCTCCATCCAAACAACGTGGACAAAGCGGCCCATCCATGCTGGAGCCATCCCAAGGAGACGCCTTTCTCGATAGTCATCGTAATTGGTCCTCTTTAACCAACCTGTCGATCCTCTGTCAGCCTGGTGCTACATTAGCACCCTATAGACTCCTATCAAAAACATTAACGTACCTCCCTTCGCTTCAACATCTCCATCTCTGCAACCTCCCTCCGAACGCCTTCAACGACAACAACCTTCTATCTCTACCTCCTCTCAAATCTCTGATACTCTCCCGCATCGTGGGCATCACCTCCAATGGCCTCACATCCTTCGCCACTCGCAGCAACACCTCACATCTCCAGCGCCTCGAGCTCCGCAACACGCCTTTGACATCTCTTCCGGCTCTCGCCCGCATCTTCTCCTATCTCCCCGCCCTGAAATACTTCTACCTCGCGCAATCGTTCCCGCCAGTGATGCCAGAAACCGACTCCTTTGCGCTCTGGATGATGCCTTACCTCGCCTCATCTACCATCGTGAAGCTCCACTGGGACATCACCAGCCACCCTACCACCACCAACGAAGCAGACGACATTCTCGCCCGCAGCATCGAGGCCGGTGGATTCCCAGCTCTCACCACCCTCCGAACGCCCAATGATCCCGAAGGCCGCTTCCAAGCCCTCTGCCGCCCCGTGGACCACATTATCCTCCCCAACGACCGCTTCCAGCGCCTCAATGCCATGGGTGGCATCCCAGCCTCCGGCTCCTTCAGCGCGCCCTCATCACCAATCTCGCCCATCCACAAATCCGCCACGACAATGTCCCTCCCGTCAACCATTTACGCCACTCCTCTGCCAGGGACAGATCTCCACGTAGCCCGCCTCGCCGCCCAGTCACGACTCGAAGCCGCCCACAACGCTCCTCGCTTCAGATTCACCATCGCTGCTGACGACGGCCTGGCCCAGACGCTTGGAACGGTCGGCTTCATTGGCACGCTGGGCAGCAAGATCTCGTATCACCTCTTACCCGACGATGGCGCTACAGACGAGCAGGGCGGACTCGTCGACGTGGCCGATATGGTCGGCGACGGGGGAGAGGCGCTCAGCGGCAGTAGGGAAGGATGTACAGGACGATGGAACCAAAAAGAGGGCGAGGTGGCCGATAAGAAGGAGAAGGAGAAGTGGTGGCATACTGAGAGAGGGAGATGGCAGAGAATTGAAGCAGTGTAACAATTGTGGTTTATCTCTTATTTTCATATTTTTCCTATTATATCTTACTATATCTGGGAGGCAACATCAAGCAAGTTGTATTTCTTTTGTATATCGATCTTTTTTTTTTCTTTTTTGTTCTGGAATAATGGCAGTGGGGATCAAAGCTCCTCTACAAGAGGACAGGTTACGGAAGGGCGGCAAGTTTTCAGTCACGATATCATGACAACATAGCAGTAGTAATAAATACGCTCCTACGTTGAGTATTTGTTTTTTTTTTTTTTTTTTTTTTTTTTGTTATAAACAAGCTCTATCCAGCCCTTTGTAGATTTCAGAAGAGAAAAGAGATAGATAAGATGTGAACGGCAGAAATGTGATTCAATATACATTAAGCGGTAATATACTAAATCAATATACAATTATGTCTAGAATGTTCTGTCATTACTCATATTTTGCTTTATGTCGCTTGTTTGCATCCGCTCACTACGCTTCGCTTCGCTCTTCTCTTCTCTGCTCTGCTTTGCGTTGCTCGCTCGCTCGCTTGTTTTGTTTCCCCCATTTAACCATCATCTAGTGCCCTGAAATTTAACTTCATGGCCCAATGCCCAACGGGCTTTTATACATCCTATTAATAAAATCCGACTCTAACGTGTGATATGTGAAAAAAAAAAAAAAAAAAAAAAAAAAAAAAAAAAAATGAAATCTTTAAATAAAGGAAAGAAAGAAAATATTCCAGAGCACCAAAAAGTCCCGACCTCCAACAAATGAACAACGTTTTTATATGCGATATGTGTGTGATAGGAAGAAGAGGGTTAGAAAGCGACGAGATTGCCACTGAGAGGCCACAAGTCATTAAGGAGAAAATAAAAAAAAAGAAAAAAGAAAGAAAGAAAAGAAAAGAAAAAGAAAAGAAAAAGAAAAAAAAAAAAAGGACGTAGAAAGAAGAAAAAAGAAGAAAAAAGAGAAAAAGAAAAAGGGAAAAGGGAAAAGAGAAGAAGAAAAAATATGTGGTAGAGATTAGAAGAATCTACCCTTCTTCTTGGGAGCTGACTTTTTCTTATTTGCTTCTCCCAAAATGTCATCAAAAGTGGTTCCAGATGTCGCTGCGGCATGTCTGGCCGGGGAGCTCGGTCTTGACATCCGAGGATTCATACCAACAAGATTTCCGACAGATGAAGATCGGCTGGTGAGATGGCTGCTCATCGGTCGTGGCCCCAGCGAGCTACTTCGCTGGTGGACACCAAAGAGATTTGGCGGCGGCTCAAGGGGAACAGGCTCCAAACCCATCATGATACTCGAGCGGTTCGCAGTGCTGACACGACGGCTAGCTGGGGATTGGTTACGCGGTCGCGGCCGCAGCTGAGGTGATCCTGGGACTGATGATGGGGTGCTTTGGCCGGAGAGACCACCTGATCCATTGTTGAAGCCGCCGTCAGCATCCTGGAACATGGGTCGAGGAGGCTCAAGAGGTTCTAAGGCTGGCTCTTCCAGGGGCGGAGTTGCCGAGTTACCCATTTCCTCCCAAATCTTGGCGGCCAGCCAACAGTGGCTTCGATGGTAGATCGCCTCCACGCTGAACATGACGGCATCTGCGGAAAGCTCAACGTAACCACCGCCGGCAACCTCGTACCACATTCTTCGGAACCCCTTGTCATCAACCCATGGTGGATTACCGATAGGAGGTTGGCACAAGAAATACTCGACGCCTTCGGCAAATTTGAGGTCGGGAGCATCCACCACCAACATGGGCAGTGACTGGAGAATAACATAGAGGAAGAGGAAATAACCAATTCGTTGATCGACGAGATCTTGAGCCGTCTTCCCCTTGGCTTCTCGAGCCTCAAACTCTTTGAAGTAATCCAAGAATGGAAGTTGAATGCTGGCAGTGTCATAGTTATAGGCGCCATTCAACACCAGAGCCAATTCAGGTTCCTTGACTTTCTTGTCGAATTTAGCCTGCTCTCGGGGCGAAAGAGTATTGTAAGTTTCAAGAATGGCCGTCATTGACGGAATCAGAGGGAGGTCAAAGGGAACAGGAGGCAGAACAGGAGGTCTAGAACGATCAAATTCAGACTCGATAACACGGAGAGCCGATGTAATCATCTCATCAGCTTCCTTAGAAACATTTGGTACCTCATCAATAACTCTTGTTGTAAGGCTGTTTCGATCCACAAGCAAGTCGTAGAGGGCACAGTGATCCGAGTACAAAGTTTTCAGCACGATGCGATTCAGGCCGCTCTCCACGAAGGGATTCTTCTTGCTGCTAGCTTTGGGAGGCCAACTGCCAAATGCAGATTTGTAGTAGCTCATGACAAACTGTCTCATCTTGTGGAATGAGTTTCGCCAAATCTTGAATCGAACTTGTTTCAGCTCAGGGATAGATGATGAATTTGCGATACCAGCAAACAGAGACGGAAATTCAAACTGCTCAAGTTGGTCTTTCACGTTCTGATAGCGATTTTCAAGGTCAAAATGAGCCTTTTCCAGCCGCTGTCTTGTGGTTGGGGAGATTTGTTGAAACAACGGCAGGCGCAGATCCATAATGGATGAGTATTTCCCTACAGCATGTACAAATGCTTCGTTATAGAGCTCCAGAGACCGCATTCGTTCGCCTAGGATTAAAGCTTCCAGTGTTTGTTCTCGGCTTGCGCGGCAATCTCCAAAGCCAAGAGACTCTGAGTAGAAGCCGAAGCTAAGATCAACCGCATTACCAAAAGTATATCCATCAGCACTCGAAAAACAAAACTCTTGCAAGAGATCCGAGATTTGGAGGAAGGCGTGGAAGTTTGTTGGTCGTGCCGCAGTTCCCACGAGAGGTTGGCCCGTAAGGAAGGCAAACAAATTCCGAATCGCAATCAGACGTTCCAGCTCCGATCCCGAGTTGTCGCCAGTAGGCACCGCTAGCTGGCTTGATGAAGCATTTGATGGTGCAGGAGGGAGGTACAGGTGGAGGAAATCTCCAGATGGGTCGACTGGGAACGATGTCGGGGATGATACCCGTGAAGCGTCATCGGTGCTCAGGCTATTTCTACCTGTAAAGCTACTAGCTCTGGTTCTTGTGCCCGGGGACTCAAGTTCTGATCGGATGAGTTCGTTGAAGATGAAGGAGGAGCTCACGGTAAACTCCGGTACCTTGAAGGATGGCCCACGTCCAGTAGACTTGGGGTACAAATAGACAAGGACTGCGCCATTCTCATTCCAGAGTTCAGGAACCTTTTGGAGACTTGGGGTTAGTTATCTTCATCAATGTCTAAATGGGATGTAAAAAGAAAAGAGCGCTATTCACCTTCTCTCCATTAGTAAGGAAGGCCGTATTGTATTCTGCCTTGCTTCCATCCGACATGACCCAGGCAGCCATTTTGTTGGCATGGCTAGCATCCATTGAGCTGGAGCGGGATCGACCTGGCATCCAACTTCGGCGTAGCTTCCGCCTCGTTGGGCTCTGATTAATACTGGAAATAGGTCGTAGATTGGTGGCAGACATGGACATGGACATCCTTGAACCCTCCATGATCGTCGAGTTGACACGTGCAGAAACGCTTCGTCCCCTAGGCTCTGGCAAAGGAGCCGTTTGTCGAGTTTTCAGTACCTGCATAGGTGGAAGGGAGTCTTTTCGCTCCGAATAAGACCTGCTCCGTGGTCTAGCTGTATCGTTGTCGTGGCCTTCGCTTGATGCCACGCTCAGTCCAACAGAGTTCCTGTTGCTATCGACTTGGTCAGGATTGGCAGCAACATTTTCCTCAAGTGCTTCTGCAATGCTAAAGGTTGTCCTCTCTGGCACGGGTGAAGGTGGAATAGGATCCATAATCACCGGGTTAGCTAGAGGTTGAATGTCAAAGTTGAAGCCTAGCGGAGGGAGTGCTGGTACTGGCACATCAGCGCCGGCGGCTGGGGTGGTTGGTGCAGAATACACAGAAGGGGAAGGCGGAATCGGATCATTGATATGCGGGGGTATGTTCGTGTTGTTGTCTATAGGGCTAATAATATCAGACTGCGGCATTACAAGCAGCGATATCTGGGATGACACGGCTGGTGCTTCTGAATCCGGAGCGGGATACACCTTTGACTGTGGGGGTTGCGGAGGGCTGTGTTGCGGGTACGGTAAGGACGACGTATCAGATTGTGCTGATTCAAAAACAGTCGAGTCGCCGGCCGCGCTGGAGGGGCTTGTTGATTCGGCTACCGAGTATAATGGCTGCTGAGGGGGAGGCGGTGGTGGTCCAGGTGGCGGCCCGGATGGTGGAGGAGGAGGAGCATCGAGGGGAGCAGCCATATAAGGAGGGTTGAGAGGTTCAGGAAGACGAGGATCTTCGAAAAGGGGAGCATCGAAAGAGGTGGTAGGAGGTGGTGGTGGTGGTGGCGGCGGCTCATTTGGAGGCGCCAGGGAAGCAACAGGCTTCCGCTGGATAGACATCGGGCGGTGGTCTGTCTGGAGTGTAAGCGATGGAATCAAGGATGAGATCCGACTGCTCCATGGCTTCGATTTCTGGTTCCGCCTCGATGGAGGTCGTTCCGCCTCGTCTCTTCTCTCAACCACAGGCTCTAAGCTCTTCTGTGGCCCGTCAGCGGGCTTCAGAGCTGGAGCTAGAGGTTCGGGTGGCGTCTTTCGGCGAGAGGTGTCGGAATCGGATGTTGCTTTCGAATCGGAGGAGCCATTGTGCGAATGGGATCGGAACGAGGAGCGAGAAAGAGAAGAGGGCAGAAGAGTAGCTCGAAAGGACTTACTCGAAGTCATATTGGGCTGATATGACCTGTCCGTCCGCAGCAAGCAGTTGCTACGAGCGTACAGCAGCGGGAACCAGCGGGTTCTTGTATATATGGAGTGATCAGAGGTCAGGTGGAGCAGCGACTCTACCTGCTCGGACGGCGGCAGTCGAGCGGGCAAAGTTGTGTCAGACTGATGAGCTGCGGTGGTACTCCGTGCAGCACAGCGGGATCGAAAGGGCAGAATTTACCAAAGCCCACGCCCCCTGTGAGGATAGACCGGTACGACAGAGCTGAGGCGAGGCTAATGGGAGATGTCGCTGGCGCAAGCTTTTCGGTAAGGGCGGCGGAATGGCTGAGAGCAACCGGGGGCGCAGAGGGATGAAAAGTCCGGAGAGGCGTGCGAGAAGATGAGTCGTTCGAGGATCACTAGCACAAAAACTCCTTGTGGTCGCTGGATCGAGGTGAGCGACGGGTCTTGAGGCTGCTCGGTGGGGAATCGATGACGTTTTTTTTTTCTCTCTCGGCAAAAGAGGATTCCTTTTTTTGGGGTTGCCTTAAGCAGGGTCAGGGAGTCTTGGCGGCTGTCTGGAATCGCGTCTCATCGCTTGTTGGTCCCTGGTCTTCGTATCGGCCGGACGACAGAGCAAGAGGCGCGCGGTCACGACTCTCTGCCAGTATTTATTCCCGACTCGTGCGACGATTTCTGGGCGACGCAGACAAAAAAAAATCATGTCTTATAGCGGGAACGTCAAAAAACCATCCGCTCGCTGACCCAGACCAGTCATCGGACATGCGGCTGATGCCCAAACTGCAGACACAGACGCAGCCATTGTCAGGAACCCCGGCACGCACATCTCGGCGGCGGCCCACAGCTAGCGCCAGCCGGTCGCTATTTTTGATGTCAAAAGGGTCCGCTTAGGTGGGACAGACGGTCCTGGCCCAGGGGGTGTTAATGGGCTCAGACGTCGTGCAAGCTGCCTGGATCCGCGCCGATTCTGTGATTTTGTGCGAGATGATTCGGAGAGAAAAAAAAATCGTGCACTAGGCGGAAGGGCTAAGCAGCTCAGCTCCCCCCTCTCAGGGTGGCTCATACCGTGAGGTGCGTGGAGTGCCAAGTAAAAGGTATGACGATTCACAGCATCTACGAAAATGTAGGTACAGGTACCTAATGGCATAGCACAGCTACACTACTACTACTACTACTAGGTAACTAACCTTGGTGGTGATTCCCTGGCGGTGCAAAACGGAAATGCAGCAAAGCCACTCTGCGTGCCTGGCCTGGATTAAGGTGTACAAGCAACCTGGCCTCTCATCTTTCTTCCCCCCGTTAATTACTACCTGCTTGACTAGCAGCCCTGTATACGGAAATCTTGCATTATTGGTGGTGTTTCCAAGCAAAACTCCCAAGGGTCTCAATGCTACTGCAAGGGGTCACTCGCGACATGTAATGTACTGGTACTAATGCCGTGCCATATTGCTACCTCAGCATGTAACCTCAGGTGCCCCGTGCAGGGCTCGTTCCAGCCAGTACCTGCTTCCAGAACCGTGCCACGTTCCTTCCGACAAGGCGCAGGACCACGCCTATTCGCAGCACAGCGAGGTACCGCGATGGGGCAGCTGAAGGTACAAGTACCCACCGCCGCTGCGAAGGGCAGAACAAAGACTGGTGTCAGATGCAGCAACACTGCCGTGATCCATTAGCAAGCAGGTACCGAGTACGAGAGCAACGACAGTGCACACATCGCACCCGGTCAGGAGACTCGATTCCTCCTCAAGTTCCCTCCTGGTAGGGCTTTAAAATCAGCATCTCCCTTCTCCGCTATACTGCACTCAAATCCCCGGCGCGCTGCAACATGGTGCGCAGATTTGCATCTTGAACATACGAGGTTCTAGTCTAATATCTGATATACGTACCGACCTCAGTAGGTACTCTGCTTTGCAAGGTACTCTATTATGCAAGGTACTTCACATGCAGCTGCACGGAGCACCGATGGCCCAGCTCAAAGGGGGCTGATATACAGTAGGGCACTGCTCGTAATATTACGGGAGTAGGAAAAGGAGATTAATACCCACGGCCCGCGCCAATCTGGCTGTACAGTAGATGGCTGGGCTGATTGTTGTCCCTGCCGCCCTCTTCTGCCTCTACTATTCTTCCGCTGCTCTGATGAAGTTCAGATCCAAGCGTACCCTTGCCCGAATAGCCGAAGGCGGCAGGTAAATGGGTCGTACTACGAACTGCCTAGCACTAATACGACTTCCAGCCAGGCTTCGAGAACGAGAAACGCCGGGAATTGCCACGAATACAACCTGGCTCTTCTCTGGCTTATTAGAGATGCAACAAGCAATGCTTCGTATACGGTCCCATGTCTGCGCTGCACGTGGGCATGGTTCGCCCGTGCTTCGTGTTGGCTTGTGGCACAAAGACACCGCGTAGCACCAGCGCAGTATGGCAGATCGGATCACGGCGCGCCGCACGCAGCACCAGCGACTACGCGCGGCCTTTTGCTCGTATATGTATGCTGCTGTCTCTGTCCGCTTTTGCTTCGCCTCTTGGCAAGAATTGACACAAAAGCACCATCGTACTCGTATATATTGTGACGATCATATTCGTATAGGATGCTCTTTGACGTCGTCGCGTGGCTCATCACTTGATTTGCACTATTTTTCTCGCCACTGCGATGTGTATCAGTTACGCATTTGCACCGTATAAACGCAGCAAAATGTGCTACTGCGGGACGGTACGCTCATCATATGCGGGACAGGTATGTATGTACCTATGTACAATAACCGGGGAAGGCCACATTACAATCTCCGCTGACAAAAACGAAATAAAGAGCTTGGCGAGGCGCAGTTGCGAAGTTTTGCATCAACGTGAGATGCTTGTTTTCTCATTCTCATTCTTCGAACTGGTAAAAGGGGGTGTGTGCTTTGCATCTCTCTGACAGTAGGTATTCCTCTTACATTTTGCTATGACTAGCGCTCGAGCAATGTCAAACGTCTGCGCCACACGCTACTAGAAAGCCATGGGGTACTGCGCCTGGGCCATCCAAACCTTGCCCTGATTACTAAGGATACAGAGAAATCCGATTGGCAGAATTGCGTCCTTTACTGAAGCTCTGCATTTGCTGACAGCCATGCGTCATCCTTATTACCTACTAGCCCCATCTTCCTAGCGCTTTGATGCTATTTATACTGTTTACATCTGCGACAATGCCAGATGATGTGAGATGGGCCAGAGATAGAGACGAAGCTAGAGAGCATGGGGATCGGGATGGACGATCACGACGATGCGAGACGATCAAAGCAAAACACCAAATCCGCCCAAGAGCCGCAAAAAAGAAAGAAAAAAAAAAACATTCGCTCTAAGCCGCAGCTCTGAGTCGCGCCCATGGGACCAGTGTTTTACCTTTTGCTCGTGCCTTTCGCGCGCTCGCCATGTGGGAACGAGACAACTGCCTAGCGCATTTCGAGACGATACGCACGAAAATACAGACAAAAACAAAGAGAAAAGGAGAATCAATAACGGAGCACTTCCCGTGCGCGCGCGCTCCAGGTAATCCGATTTGCTGGGTCCAACAACAATTGCCTCAAACTTGGGCCATTCTCCCACGTTCCATCCTCAGAGAGCCATAGCCAAGGCATCCGCGCCATCTAGCATTTTAGTGCTGTTTGTACTAGCAGTAGTCGATTCACTAAGGCTCGTCGTTATGCTACTAATCCTGCTAGGCTCACATCAGCAAAGGCGCAATCCGAAATCTATATGAGTTTGAGGCACAGTACACAGCACTTTGCCATTTACCTATACTGTACCTGCTTATCCACCAAATAAGCTATACACAGAAGAGCTCAAGGGGAGCAGAATCAAGGAAATCATAGATATGCCTTAGTACACACCTAAGCTCTGTTCTCCACTCCACTGGCCGCCCGCGATGTCTATTTGCTTGTTTTGTCTCTTGTTTTCCTACCGTACTATTTCCCCTTGTTTTCTTCTCCCCAAGTAAGGAATCTCCAAGCCGCGGAAACATAGAGCCCATCTCTGCCGCAGTACAAAGCACGTTTGGCATAACGCCCTTTTCTTTGGGAGGGCCCAGGAAACTGGATCACTGGCCATGCCCCACATCTCGAAAATTGCCTAATTCGGTGGAACCACCTTGCACCATCCAATGGATCTTATCTATCCTCTCGCAGGGAAAAGTATGCCGCAGGACGCAACGAAAGGGACGGAAATAAAAATCTCCATTATCCTGCTAAAAAGAGAAGAGAGAGCCGGACAAGTCCCGTAAGTTAAAACACCACAAAGAAAAATAATAATAAAATAAAATAACAGGTTCAAAAAGTCCAGCAATACTTCTACAAACGCCTATCGCGAGAAATGACCCTTTTTTTTTCCCTCCCGGTTGCTTAAAAAAAAACCCCCGGTCCTTGCTCTTGCGCAGCTCTCTCTCTCTCCGTCTGTCTGGCTTTTTGTTTTGCTCTACTAGCTCCCCTCTCCTTCTCCCCGTTATTATGCCGGTAATGCCGTCGCCGCCCAAGCAATATGTGGAGAAGTCCTCAACTAACTAGTATTTCCTCCTTTAAAAAAAAAAGAGTTTGGCCTAAAAGCAAGTTTCTTTCTCCCCCATTCTCTTTTCTAATCCTGGAGTAAAAGTAACAAAAGCCCAAAAGCCAAGCTTGTTCCTCCCACTGTGCCACGTAATACCGGCCGTACTATTTATTGTAGCAGATATTATCAGATGCTGAACAAGAGGGGGGGCCATGGGCGATGCCCCGCAAACCTCCAGATTCGCCGGAACAATAGTAGTAGATTAAGAACAAAAAAAAAAAGCCCCCTCTCCCTCCACACAAGGCTATTTACAAATGCACTGTTGCATACTGCATACTAAGGTAGGTACATACATCTCTCCTATCCATCCCCCCGCGGGGGGGGGGGGGGGGGGGGGGGGGGGGGGGGGGGGGGGGGGGGGGGGGGGGGGGGGGGGGGGGGGGGGGGGGG